>JAXCLQ010000013.1:1000115-1023372 GCA_035584115.1 Cedrela odorata | reverse complement strand
TTTCAATTTTGGTAAATTGGGTAGCCGTTGGAGTGCACCGTCTTTTTGTGCATCAACACGTGGAAAGCACTAACTGCAACTATTGTCGGAAGTTGTAAATCTTTAAATAGGGTAATAACATCCGAATACCTGATTTTTTATGTTATCAAAACTAATCATATAGTTATTTTATTTGTGTCAAATACGTCCTAATCCTCAACAAAATGACCAAACTATTCTTATATGAATGATTTTTAATGCAGTAGGTTACTTTAACAATAAAGGGAATACAAGTCATTTCAATTGAAATCAGGTAGCTCTTTCACATGGATATAAAAACTATATCCTTCATTGTAATAATGTTAAATATTAAGGATCTAATTATTATTATCTCATTAGTAATAGTCAATAAATCTTTTTTGACCGATCGACAGTCAACAGTGAAAAACACTTATTTATTATTACGAAGGTGTGCTATCATGTTGTCTTTTATTTAACTTTTATAATTTAAACAGTAAATATAATTTAGTCACTTTGTCTAGGAACCAGACAATTAATCTGATCCAAATTCCAGGATAATACCTTCTGCGGCTACCGAAAATTGTGAGAATTATTTGTAATGCCAGGCTTGATAATACCAGTACTGTTTGAATCTCGTATGCATCCCACAGTCTCTGCACATATTGTGTGTTGATCATAAAACTTACTTTTATATTCTCTTTTTCCGGCTGCCAAATATGAAATGCACAAAAATATTCTATTTATTGTTCTTTTCAAAGTTAAATTGAAACAAAACAGTTTTCAAATATACGATAAGTCTCTCTCTTAAATTTATTCTGCAGATGTTGTAGTGTTTAATATAGAACTCTTTAAGTTTGAGAATGGTGAATTAAAGAAGAAAATGTGAAAATAATTAGACAAACCTGCTTAAATATTGTAGTGTTTCGGCAATTAATACCCAGTGCTGCAAGTGACTGACGCAAATTGTTAAAAGCAACTGAGAGTTTCCATGCATCCACACACTGATGCCCATGTATATATTACTGCTTATAATAAAGAAAGTTAGAAAAGAGGCACAGAATTTATTACTTGCAAGTGACAAGTTCTCATGTTTTATGTTACAATTTCAACCGAGGATCAAAGATTATTATTGTTATTGGGTCATGGGGTGGTAGTAGTATCTTGGTGTTTTAGATCTAAAGATAAAGAGAAGACGTATACTTTGAGTCAATTTTATTTTTTATTTTTTTCTCTTTATTTGTTCTTTCTATAGAGAATATAATTTCACATTATCCATATGCATGAAACCATAATTCTTGTGGGGGGAGAAACAAATGTTAACAAAACACACAAAATATTGAGATTATTGATAGAAATAAAAAAAGAGGGAAACTTATTATAAACAATGTCTATTCTCTTCTTTACATTATTGAACAATGATATAGAGAATTTATTTTTCTCTTCTTCATATTACAAAATACGAATAAAGAGATTACAGAATATAAAAATAAAAATGATGATATATAGTCTTATTTTTTTAATTTCTTTAAATAATAAATGAACCAAATCAAGTACTAATTGTCCCACACTCTTACACATAACTAGTTAATCACCTTAATTTCAAAAGAATCTTTAACTATTTCTTCTTCTTCGTGTTCTTGCTATCCTCTTTCTTCGTCCCTTTGTCACCTAAGCGAAGCTCAGAGACAATTGCGGCCTCGTATTCACAAAAAAAAAAAAAAACCCTACTTGTAGATTTGTTTATATATGTATGATAATAATGATTATGTTAACGCGTGTTTTAAAGACATGTTAAAGAAGATATTAACATCAAAAGTCTTAGAATGGATGCAAGGATATGATACTAAGGCATCAAATTTTTATCCTTTCGAAGACTTGATATCAAGAGTCTTTCTTCTACGTATGTCCTTAAAACACATGTTAACATGACCCTTTTAACGAGAAAAAGAAAATCTCTAAGCATCAAAGTTGCAGTGAAACATCGGCGGGACAAGAGAGTTAAGCTCACCAAAGAAAATATCATCATCTCCTTCACCATAACTTCCCGAATCTTGACACCCACCAAAGTATGTCTGAATATCTTCAGGGAAGCTACACTGTAACGGATCAGACTTATTTAACGGAGTAGAAGTACAAGGATCAGCTTCAGACGACGTCATCTCCATCATCTCCTTAAACTTCGACGACTGAAGAAGAAGCCCTAAGGCTGACGTGGCAGTCACCGGACGCACTGGCTGATCAGTCAGCGTAGGTAACTCACTGACTACTGTTGCAGCCCTAGCACTCTGGTTATTGTTGTTGTTAAAAAAGCTCAAGTTCAAGTCCTGATGATTATAAGTATTACCGTTAATTATTGACGATGTAGAAGATGAACTCGTGTCTACCGTCTGATTAGGGTTTGAAGGATGATCAGGATTAATGATGTTGGTTTGATGATTAGGTTTCAGCCACTTGATGTAACGACTGAGGTCAAAGTTGGTGACTGCGTTTAATCCACGGTACTCAATGGCCGCCATATCGTATGCTGTGGCAGCTTCTTCTTGAGTAGCTGCAAAAAACAAAAAAAAAATCAAATAATTAGTAAAGTTTGGTTAATTATAAGGAAACTGATATCATTTTATGTATGGGCTAATAACATTAAGGTCCCTGAATTTATATACACTCATAAATAAAGTCATTATTTATTTATTTATATCAAATAAATCTCTAATCTCCAATGAAATAAATGGGCAAGAGCCTTATTTATTATAAATAAATAAATTATCTTTATGTATTAAAAATTTATAAAGGAAATCGGATGTTATTATTTGATTTGATGTATAAATTAAATAAGGCGGAAGATGGGTGGAATTTTGTGAAGATAAATATTAATGGTTAGGTTTGGGGGGCCATGCCCAACAAATTGACTGTGATATGGTATTTATTAATATGATATTGCTACCTATACGTGCATGCTAATAATTGGATATGTGCTTCATTTAGGGTTTGCCAACCCCCAATCAATTAACTAACTTTAACTGTATTTGATTATTGGCTCCATATTGCAGACAAATGGAAGAAGAAGAAGAGGAGGTTCATTAATAATAAATTAAAAGTTAATTACATTCAAATTGATGGAACACTTATCCAATTATCTTACTCTACTATTGAGATTGACCAATTAATTTCATAGTTAGGTAGGTTTAAGGCATAATTACCATAAGTTCCAAGATAAAGATATTTGTTTCCAAACACTCTTCCAATCCGGGCTTCCCATCTACCATTGTGATGATGTCTGCCAAAGGAGAAAACCAAAACGAAAAAAGTAGAGTATTGTTAGTGGTTGGGAAAATGCTCATTGAAAGAATGTACAGGCACTTGCATTGCTATACACAATATGATTCAAAAATCATTTATTGACATGAACAAACTATTCAACATAGAAGGAATATGAAAATAATTTTATTAAGATAACTAAGATTTGAATGCACGAATTTATACCTTGCAACACCTCTGTATTTCGAAACTCCTCGGGAAAACCCACTGCTTTTCCTGCGAAGTTGGTCATTAACTATCAGAATTGAATATATTAAGAGAGTTATAAATGTTGCAAAATTAAATTTAATATTAATTACTTTTCTTCCTCATTGACAGTAGATATTCAAGAACCTTACCTTCTCAATGATCCAATATATTCTTCCCTGGATTGACCCTCCATTTCTGCTAATTCCTTTTGGTAAGTTGATAACTAAAACAAGTCGAAAATTCTTGTAAGCTTTAAACTTAATTAAGATATATATATATATATATATATATATATGAGAGTGTGCGTGTGAGCGGAATTCAAACTCAAAATTTCGTATATCATTTGGAGAAATTTTATTTGTTAAATTAATTAATGCCCTCTTAACAAATATGAGATTGGAGGGAGAAAATAACTTACTGGAAAGTTAAGAATGGTGTCTTGCCCCCAATACTTCAGTGCTGCTAAGTCATATGCATGGGCTGCTGCTTCTTCATCATCGTAAGCACCTAAAAAGCAATTGATTTCCCCATGGAATCAGAAACTTAGAAAACTTTCTCCAAATATATTCATGTCAAAAAGTGCATGCATGTAATGAAATTGAACATACCAAGATAGACTGCATTTGAGTAGAATTCCAGCACAAAGCCATCACCAAAAAACCAGAAACAAAAGAAGAAAAATGCATCAATATAATTGCTGCACAATTGATAAAGGAACATGAAATTTTTTTTTAAGTAAAGAGAAGATGAAAATATGTAAAACCTTGTCTTCCTTTCTTATTCTGTGATTCATTCCAGCAATTCTTATCCCACAAATGAGCTTCATATCTGCCAGTCCAACGATGCCTGAAACAAATATGAACAAGAAATTAATTACCCTATTTCAGAGGAGAAAAATTTTAGAAATCAAAGCAGAAAATTAATAAGTCGTTCGCAGTACTATTGCTTGCCTCGTAACACCTCGATAAATCGAGCTTCGTTGAGGAGGAGAGTCTCTTGGAACACTTCTCCTTGTCCGTTTCACCTTAGTCACACCATTGTTATTATTATTATTACTGTTAACATTTGGATTGTTTTTCTGGTTTTGCTGTGATAACTTCCCCATGAAAGCAGCTGTACTACAGCAATAGCTTTACCGTTGTCTGTGGATGAAGAAGACGACAGTGAGAGATGAAAATTTGAATTAAGATATGACTTCGTCCTCCAATGAAGAGCTTTTTAAAGGAATTACAAGGAAGAGATGCAAAGAGAAAACGGTTAAAACAGTGTGGGCTGGCAACATCATATTACAGACAGCCGGCTAAATAAAATAAAAATAAATAAATAAAGGATTATAAATTGTAGATAAAGATTAAAAAGAAATTTAATTTTAAGGAAAGAAATTAAAGCTGTTTGTGGCCGACTCTAAGCGGCTTGTATGGGCTGTTATTGATTGTCTTCACCTAACTTTGTGGTATGTGCTATCACAATCATATTGAAAATCCAAATGATTTAATCCTTTTATGCCAAGCTAATTCCTTTCATTTGTTCTTTAACTCTTATTAATTTTTGTTAGCTGTATCGATATTGTCATCTTTAATATATAATAATGTTTAGAGATAATATCATCTGGGTCTTTGAGTTTTTAATTTTTACATAAAAATACATAGTTTTCCCATTTATAGTAAACTATCGTTTACTGTTTATTGAAATGACAAAAATTACTCTTATAATATTCAACCTTGACCTTCATAATAGTATAGCATGTAACTTAACGTTGAAAAATGTTACGTTCATTTCAAAGGAATTAAGGACTTATTTGTTATAAAAAAAAATATATTTTCATATATAAAAATATAAAAATGGGATCCGAATATTATATCTCTTGAAAAAAATTGGAGTTATCAATCTATTAATATTTGAATGGGATCAAAGATTCGAACTTAAAATATAAGATTCTATTGATTGGATAAATTGAATTTATTAATAAGTTACTATTATCTTCTTGTTGATGAGCTAATCACTTGAATTTCAATTGAAATGCTTATATTTCCCTAATATATGTCAATGTTTACAAGAATCTTGAGATATTGTATTCAACTTTTGATGAGAGGGCATGCATCATTCATATATAGAATAATTTTTATAATATATTCATCCTAAATGCCCTATCATAGAATTATCATTCATAACATAACTATATATTAAAGTATGTCGACAAACATCATTTATATCGTTAGACTTAACTTAATATTAATGTTAGACTTTTACTTGCTAAATTTTATTTGTATTTGATAGATAAACTTTAATCGTAGTAGAATCATATAATTATATACATGATTGATATCCAAACATGGATAAAAGAAAAATATTTTATTTGTGATTATATATTCATATGGATGCAACCAACCGTATGAAAAGTATTTAATATGTTGTGATATATAGTTTCTTTTAGGCTTTCCCTACAAATTTCTTATGAATTTATTGCTACAAATTTTCACATACCACTCTCTAGGGCCACAAGGGTTTGAATTACAAAAGCTTGCCCACTCCCATGAATTAATGACTCTCCATATTTTTCTATCCAAATTGTACACTTTAGTTTAGCAATTAAAATTGTCTTATTATTTTGGGAAATTTTATTTGGTTGTAACTCATCACCTATTTGGCCATTCCTAACACCCATATTGTGGCTCAACTAATTACAGTGAAAGAAACATGAAAATTGATCAACACAAAATATTTGACCACTTACCATTTTGAAGATTCATGGCATCTCTAAGATTTTTGGTTGCCTGGCTTCTAGAAGCTAGTTCAAATTAATATTTACACCCGTATTGTGGCTCGACTAATTACAGTGAAAGAAACATGAAAATTGATCAACACAAAATATTTGACCACTCACCATTTTGAAGATTCACGGCATCTGTAAGATTTTTGGTTGCTTGGTTTCCTGCCTTCTTGTAGCTAGTTCAAATTGTGTGTGTGTGTGTGTGTTTTAACAATAATGGTACAGATGTAAATTCTTATACAAATTATATTTATAGAAACTAACGAATGTTATATTATTACCATATGTCTTATACAATTTATTTTATTTTACGGGATGTGTGTTTATTACTGTATGTCTTATACAATTTATTTTATTTTACGATATGTGTGTGTGTCACATTTTTTAACATAATGGTCCAAATGTAAATTCTTATACAAATTATATTTATAGAAACTAACAAATGTTATATTATTATTGTATGCCTTATATAATTTATTTTATTTTATGGGATATGTAGTGATGATATAATACTTAACCATCAGTTTATATGATGAGTTTGTATATTTAGCAGTATTTTTTTAATGATCTGAAATGCTTATATTTGCATGTCTTAGTCCCTAAATTTGTGTTAATTTTTTTTTTATATGCAACTTAGATTGGATAAGGATATTTATACTTTTGTGTGAATATTAATTATAAAGGATGTGGGATCCATAAGTCAATTTAATCAGGTATTATGAAACTAAAAAATATATAATGGCTTTATTGATAAATAAATCTCTTTTGATTGCAATAATTATCTAATATTTTATTTGCACTACCAAAAATTTTACAAATTGTCAAAAACATCAAGTTAAAATTCAATATTATATTACCTTTATCTTTCCATATATGGGAATAATTGTAGTTAAAATTCAATATTAGATAACCTTTATCTTTCCATATATGGGAATAATTATAGTTAAAATTCAATATAGATTACCTTTATCTTTCCATATAGAGGAATAATTGTACTTGTGGTGAGATAATTAAATTGATTTGCGATTCAAATATTAATTAACCAATTACTTAATTAAATTCATAATACACATCAAACCTAGCTATAGGGATGATAAAAGATCGAATTTGTGACTAATACCTCCAAACCCACGTCCGTATTTATTAAAAAAATTCAATATTAAATCTATACCAAATTTATAGTAGGTTTGATATTTTATTACCAAACCCGCTTAAATAGGTATTTAATATTTACCAAACTCACACGGATATCCATAAAATTTTAACGAATTTTTAGTAAAATTTTTTGTATTAAAATTATAAAATTTCAGCATTAATTCAAAATAAAATACATTATTCATATAAATATTAAATACATACAGCAAAAAAATAAAATTGATAATAACAATTTTATAAAAATTATATATAATCATTTTATAAATTTATACATAATTAATTCAAAATATAACTTAATTAAATTATTTTGATGTTTTGACTCACTTTTTTTTATATTAAAAATAATTATGTAAATTTAAAGATAAAAAAAATTAATTTTTATTATAACATCAAAAGAATGTCGTTTTAGATATTCTTTTAAACATTAACATTAAAATGAAATTGTTTTAATATTTTTAAAATTAAAAATTAGAAAATTATATATTCACGAATATTTATTTGTACTCATATCCATTTCATACTCGCTATGGGTTTTAATTCGTTTTTTCAAATTTATCTCAAACCTACTAAGAGGCATACTAAATTCATCGCATGTGGATTAGATAGTAGCGAATTTACGGATTTGTAGGCAAAATTGTTACCTCTACCTAGCTATATAGCTATTGTTTGAGGCACATCTAAAATTATTAACTAATAGGAATTGGAATTGGGCTTTTGGATCTTTTTATTAGATAGATATTATTTATACCTATCCTAAAATATTGGGCTTCTGAAATTCGGCTCTCATTGTAATGACAATAATGGGCCTATATGCAACCATTTATGCGGTAGATCAAACTTGAAATTTAATACCTCCTAAATTTTTACATTAACATAAACTAAACCCTAAACCCATTTTGAATCTAGGGTTTTTTGAACAAATGACATGACATCAATTAAATATCCATGTTTGTGAAGACTTTGTGCCTCAAAATTGACCAACTACCTTAAAATACTTGGACATAAATATTTTGGGTAGCTTAATTAATTAGGTGAACACCCTTAACCTTTAGTATCTTGAGTACCAAATGAAAATCATTTTCATTGTTGTAGAAAAGTGCTTTTATCAAAAACACTTTTTTACAAAATCAAGCATTTATCAATGTTTTTCTATAAGACATTATTCTAAAGTGCTTTCAAAAAGTACTATTAAATCTACCAAAAATAATGCTTTGCCAATTATCAAACTTCAAATTTAAGCTGAATAATTGCTGCATTTACTTTTTCAAATGGAGCTTCCTCACCTCAAATTTTGAATTTGGTCTTGCAAGTGCGAGATGGCTTTTGCATTGTTTTGTGGTATTGCCTTCACATACATGTGTATAACTTTTAAAAGAATTCAAGTAGTTAATTTCTTAACACATGGTTATTTTCCTCTTAAACATTTCTATATTAACAAATAAGCGATTCTTAAAAAAAAATTATAACGCGTAATTAAAAATTTATTAATTATACGTTTAATATTAATTATTTTTTTTTCAATTTGAAACTTAATAATTATCAAATACATATAAACCAATTGTGTATTTTTTTCTTTTTATTATTTACTCTTAAAGACATCCTAATTTCCTCTTTCTTAATTAAATATTTAATATTTCGGAAAACCATCTTGTCTTAATCTTTACATGAATTATATATATATGTGTATATATATATATATATATATATATATATTACCAACCCTGTTCTCCCAATAATTTGCTGCCACGTTTTACAAATGTTATTTTATAAAATGAAAAAAGAAAAAATAAAAAGATCTCGTGTTTGAATGCGTCCGTTTGTTTATATAAACTGGAAATGAAGAAGAACGTTCAAACCCAGAATTAGATCTGCCGGAACCATTCAAACACGGCTGATTTCTCGCCGGAAAACAATCCCATCCTGGAGTACTCCGGCGAGACCTAATAACCATAATCTCAAACACACGGCAAAACAAAAACATTTTCAAACAGGCAACACAACAACAATCGCGGTCATCATCAGCACCAGCAGCAGAGGAAAAAAGTTCTGGAAACAGGAAGATTCAGCAGAGAATAAGAAGAACAAGAACATGAAGAAGGAGAAGAAATTTGAGAGAAGATTGGTGAAGTTTCAAGACTTGCCTGATTACTTGAAAGATAATGAATACATATTGGATTATTATAGATGCGAATGGCCGTTGAAGTATGCTTTCTTCAGCTTATTTTCATGGCACAACGAAACCCTAAATATCTGGACGTAAGTATTTTTTATTATGCATTTTTCTAGGTATATTTTAATTTTTTTCTTAAAAACAAAATTGGGGTGCAGGCATTTGTTGGGGTTTGTGGTATTTGCAGTATTAATGGTGATGAGTTCGACGGAGAAGATGGAGTTTGAGGATTTCCTGATAAGGAATTTCTTTTTCAGGTAAAGATTATGAAGAAGATGAGGACTTGTTTGTAATTTTGTTTTGTGTCTGTATGCATTTTGGTCCACGTAAAAAGTTGTCTGAATTTGATTATTTTTGTTTTGTGGGACATACGTAATAGATCTCGAGAGAGTTATGGGCCGTTGATGGCTCTGATGATGACGAAGAAGAACGTCTCAGATCATCGTACGATGTTTCCCGTGAGTTCTTTGTTCGTTAATTTCATTAATTATTTTATTTTGGATACTAACATATGAGTCACTGATTTTCTACATTTGTACTAGTAATAATATAATTTGTTCGTTTTTAACAAATAGATCCCCATCCCAGTACCCCTATTGAAATGAATGAAGAACCTATAAGTGTCAAGTTAGGTTATTAATTATTACCGGTAAAAATTCAATATTATAAGTATAATTTTGTCAGTTTAACTGGATTTAGGAATCTATTTGCTAATAAACAGAAAAAACTATATACCTATTTGTATAAATATAAACAATTAGGGACCTGAACGTAATTATCTCTTTCAAATTAATTTTCTTGTTTTTATTTTATTTATTTATTTTTAATAGTTGGAATGTTTTATTTAATTTTAAATAACTGTGGGTGAGATAAAATGGGAGGTTGGGACAGCACAAAAAATGAGAATGGTAGGGTACCAACCCTAAAGCCCAAAAGATTGGCTCATAAAGTAGGGTCATACTCGTGCAATGCACCCATGTGAATGTGATCTTTTGATTTTCAGGGTTATTGTATGAACAACTTTACAGAGCCATCAAACTTCCACATACGTGAAGAAGTAACACAAGAAATTCTTTCCAAATGGCCCTGGTTTGTTTTCTTAACAGGAGCAATGGGCTGCTTAGTTTGCAGCTCACTTTCCCACCTTCTTGCTTGCCATTCAAGGCGTTTTTACTTCTTCTTCTGGCGCCTAGACTATGCCGGAATCTCTATCATGATCGTCTCCTCCTTCTTCGCCCCCATCTACTACGCCTTCTACTGCCATCCCCTCGCTCGTTTCCTCTACCTTTCTTCCATAACTATCCTGGGAATCCTCGCCATTATCACTCTCCTCGCGCCTGCTCTATCTTCCCCACGTTTCCGTTCTTTAAGGGCTTCCCTCTTCCTCACCATGGGATTCTCCGGTGTCATTCCGGCTACGCATGCACTCGTCCTCCACTGGGGTCATCCGCACTTATACGTTTCCATCGGATACGAGCTTACCATGGCGGTTTTTTACAGTGTGGGAGCTGGATTTTATGTTAGCAGAATACCTGAAAGATGGAAGCCTGGTGCATTTGATATTGCAGGGCATAGCCATCAGATTTTTCATGTCTTTGTTGTTTTGGGAGCACTAGCCCACAGTGCTGCCACACTTTGTATTATGGATTTTCGTCGGGTATCTCCTTGTTAGAAATTTTAAATTTAGCTAGACAATAACTGTAGTTACGTGTGACTTCTGAGAAACAATATATATATAGCTATTATTAGTTAATCCGCGTGATCAAAAAGTTTAAGCTAGCTCTAACAGGTTTGTCTTATAAAGGTAGAAATGGATTGATAATTACAGATTGTGAGAACATTCGAACACAAGAGCTCTTGCAAATGCAATCTTTTGATTGTTTAGTCCCCTTTCAATTCGAGGAACCTCTAAGCTAGAATTCGTAGACAAAGATCGACTTTGAATAATTTCAGTGTTCTTCTGTTCAAGCGCAACAAATCCAAAGAATGAAGACAGCCAGGCAGTTCTAATTAATAAACATAGCAACAGCTAAAACAAGACATTTGCATGTCAATTAAAGAACTCACTTTTGAGTGAGACCACCCAAATAATATTGAATTTTACAACTAAATGGCAAGTCCATTTCAGATTTCCAACCCAGAGACTTCGCAGCTTTTCCATTAAACTACAGGCCTTCCAAAATGATTCAGATTCAGTTCAAAGATGTCAAACTTGAAAATCTGTATGATTCTGTACAGGAAGTGATAATTGAGACAGTTTAAACATGTATACATCATAAGGAAGAACAAATGAAGACCATTAAATCAAATTCATACTACATCAAGAACCATTAAAGCTTGATGATAATCCGAAGAGGATTAATTTCATAGTGGTAGAAAGGAAGAAGACAGAAATGAACATTACCTCTGAATTTGAATCTGACACAGAAGAAGGTGATTCCAAAAAACAATTATAGATGTACCCAAACGAGGTTTATCATAAAAGATATCAGAATTCTGAGCAAAACCCAGAAAGCAAAAGAACAAGAAACTGATGAATGATGATCATTCACGAAAGAAAAAAATAAATAAAACGCCTGAATTCACGTAAGCCAAAAGCAAACACACCCCTTCACAGTATTCACAATCATAACAACAAAGAAACTTAGAAAGCTACAACAAATAATAATAAATCAAAATCAAAACCTGATTACATTATTATATTAACAAAGGGAAAAAGAGACTCGACTTTTGAGGTATAACAATAAAATGGGAAATCAGAATTGTATATAGCTAAAGGCAAAGAAACTGAAATTTTATTATTGCATATCTTCCATGCAGTCAATATTCCTACTGGTGTGGCATAGAAAGTACCTAGTCCTCAACTTTATTGTTAATTTAATCAATAAAAAGAATAAAATGAAGAGACGTGAACTAACCAGCGAACTACTTAAGAGATCCTTCCATGATGATGGTGAATTTTTCACCTACCAATCGATTTAAAAATCTTCTTCTCACTGCACCATAACCAAAATATATCAAAAAAATCTTCACATTGCCCAGAACATTAATGTCACAAGCTTCAGCATAGGATAAAACTATTCCAGTCATTCAGGGCATCGTGTGAAACTGTGTTTTACATTGCTTCTCTTGTCTCTCACAACTATACAAACCCTCAGCTATGAACAGATCGCGTTGTATTTAAGAAAAGTTGAAGGCCGTTCCTCAACTTGTAACCTCAACTATTTCAGCTTCACTGTCACTGTAATCTCCCCAACACTTGCTTGGTTTTTCGTCAACTGGTTTGTCGCTGCAAATTTCCTTTGCCAAAACTGAGTAATCAGTAACTGGAGCTACATCTATTTGTTTGTCTTCAACTGCAGGATTAGTGCTTTCATTATGTACAGATTGATCTTCGGTAGGTTTTTGCTCAATTTCCTGCTTTTCATCCTTATTTTCCATTGAGGACTTGTCATCTCCCACAGATTCAATGGTTAAAACACCAGGCAATTCTACTGAACCTATGGGAGCGGGAAACACATTCAGTGGTGCCGGATATCCATTTGGCATTAATGGAACACCATCTGGGGATACAGGGAAACCATTGGGAGATACTGGCATGCCATTTGGAGAAGCCAAATAACCATTTGGAGAAACTGGATAGCCATTAGGAACCCAAGGTTGGCCAGGCACAAACTCAGCTGCATGTGGGTTCATTATTCTTGGAGGGCTGAAGTGATTTGCTTCCCCAGTATGTTCACCATTAGGGAAACTAGGTTTATTACGTGAAACTCGGTTTCCAGACCTGTTACAGCCACCGGATAGCCTTGGACCGTAAGGAACTCGAGCTGTAGCAGACTGATGAGGTGATCTACGGACAGGATTAACATTAAGCATTGGAGGTACATTCACTGGCGGAGGCAGAATTCCTCCATGATCTTTAAAACCAGGAACAGCAACGGATCCAAAAACTGGAACTGTGGATGGGTTAAATGGTGGTGCAGCAGCAGAAAGTTTCTTGGTTGTCTGCTTTACTGTTTCTACTTCATCTTGCTTTTCTCCATGAGTAGGGACTGGTTTAACACTAATGTCAGCATTAGGTAGTTCTTGTGGGTTCTCATCCGTCAGTTTTTCTTTGAAAGCAGCATCTTTTTCTGACAACAAAGTTGTTTTTTCTATTAAAATGGTCAGAGGTTCTAGATTAGGGGAGGCTTCTCGGCATCTCTCCGATAATCCTGTTTCCCAAACTTCGGTTTTGGAAGAAATAATTTTTGAAACCTTCGAAGAATCTGAATTTTCAAATCCCACAAACTCTACATTTCCAGCTTCTGTATTTGTTGTTTCAACCGTTGCACTTATCACTTCTTTTCTAGCCTCTGCTTGTATTTCTTCCAAAGCAGAATCCTTTTTTCCGTCCAGGGGTTCCGTCGAGTCCCTGACTTCTCTCTTTTCTTCTTCATTGACACGGTGCTTCATTTCTTCCTCAGAAACCACGGGCTTTTTTTCTTCCATGGATTTCTGAACTTTGTCTTCCTCTGCATCCTTCACAGCTGTCACGTCAGATGCGGAGACTACTGACGCAGCTGCAGCCAGAGTCACCTGGGGCCTTGGTTCCACGGCAAGATTCCCTTTTGGAAACTGTTCTGCCACTGACTTCACAATTGTCCCTGGAGGAGCCAAAGCAACTTCTTTGTAGGAGAAAAGTTTTCCAACGGCTTGAACACTGATTGAACTAGCCGCAGGAGCAGACTTGGCAAGTTGATCGGTGGAAGCTGGGCTAGCTGGGGCTGATTTTTCCGCTTCACCACTAGAAGTGCTCGAACTTTGTAGCTTAGGACTGAAACTTGAACTTTTAACAAACCTTTTAGGAACAGGAAGATTAGATCCAGAGGTGGCGGCAGATTCAGTTGAAATTGGTTTTGGGGATGTGAAACTAGCGGGCTTTCCTCGATATCTTGATGATTGGGATACGTTCATAAAATTAGTATTCAGTTTAGCTAGGCTTGTCCTCTTTGAACCAGAAAATCGGCGACCTGTAAGTGAGCGACTCTTGGGAACAGCTTCCTGCCATCCTTCATCTGAATTGTCATCCTGTGCCAGGTTGTCATTTTTAATCAATATTGATTGATCTGGGAGATCTGAATCAGATTTCTCAGTCTTAGGTTCTGAAAATTGAGCTTCAAATTTGTTCTCTTTATCACTTGAGTTGTCCATAACAGGAGAAATTGGTGACAAAATTTCATCCTTCTGATCTTCATCTGTGACTGTTTCCCAGTTTTGGCCTGGTTTACCTTTGACCTGCATGACAAAGGTAAAACAATTAACAAAAAAATTTATGCAGCTAGAAAAAGGAGTAAGATGACCAGTACAAGGAATGAAAGCAGGGATCGTTAGCAATTTAACACCTTTGCACGAGCTTTCCTCTGGGCCTCTCTTGCTTTAATATCAGCATCTGGGGTTATGTAATCCAAAAGGTCGGAAACACTGATTCGAGATCGGAAATTTTAGTTAATACCAGATAGTTCACAAGAACTTCAAAATAAATTTCATCTCCAAATCAGTAGTTATTATGCTTCTCATCATTACCTTAAATGACCTTTGCTGGAGATTGAGGCATCTGGCTTCGGGGTACCATTGCGTGCAGCTTCTTGCTGCTCCGAAGCCTTGGATTCAAAGTACTCAAGCCATGCAGCCGCATCCTACAAAAATTTCATTGTATAAGGAGTTTAGAAGTAAGGATCAACATGAAATGATATTCAATCATCACACAGCAAAATTGAAGCTACCTGTGTGCGCAGATCCTCAGACCCAAGTTTGGCCTGCAGTATTTGTAGGGTAGTTTGTTCATGCTGAACACTTAAGGAGTATGCTTCCATCAGAGAGAGAGCAATTGCTATGGCATGGTAGCTGGCAGCAGTCTGAAGAAACCAGAAAAGTATTAAGAACAAAAACAATCCAATGACCTGATTAAAATTTCCAGAATTTTTTTGTAGTCTTAATGTATTAACTTATACTTCCATCTTCGCATCAAATCAAAGAAAATAAAGACATTATAGCACTACCTATATTTGTTAGATTATAATATTCTACTTCTAAAAAGCTTCCCTGATAACAGAAAAATCTTACCTGTATATGATCAGCTCCGAGTAGTCTTTGATTACACTTTAGAGCTTCATGGAGGTACCTAAGAGCAACATGGACATTCCCCAGACCTTCTTCCATCATCGCTACATTAATATAGGTAGCAGCCGTATTTGGATGAGAAGGTCCGCATGTTAAATGCAAGAGATACAACGCACGACTGACATACCTAGAACAACGAAAAAATGAATCAAGTCCTCCACAAGGATTAAACAAAATTATCTAGAAATATAAGTTTATTGGAAATTTATAAAAGTGTACTTCAAGGCTAACTCTGTATGTTGAAGTCGATAGTAGAAGACAGCTAGGTCCCCATAACTTTTCATTGTATCAGGATGATCAAGTCCAAGTTCTCTCTCATTTATATCCAAAGCTTTTTGCTGATATATGGTTGCCTATATGATGTAAAAAAGGTCAGCATATTGAAAAGAAAATTTAAAAAGAATAATTCTCTTGATTAACCATGTCATAATTTTATTAAGATAAAAAAGAAAGTAAATAAAATTATGATATGTTTAATCAAGAGAACTATTCTTTTTAAATTTTATGATGCATGCTAGCAATATATTATTAGCCATCTGATGCATGCAAAATAATATTTAAATGTTTCAAAGAAAATACCTGATTGAAATCCCCTGTATGGTAGAGCACTACAGCCAGGAGACTATATGCTCCTGCTGTCATTCGATGATAAGGACCACAGACTGACACAAGCTTTGAGAGTGCCTTCAAGATTCAGTATGCAACACTCGTTCAACTTACTATCGCCTTTAGCAAAACATCTCAGAAACACCAAAAAGGAAGGATCTAACTGTACCTTAGTGCCGTAATTAACAGCATCCTCCAATTTTCCTTTGTCCAAGGAAGTCTTGGATGATTCAAGTAGTGTGCGCCCATCTGCAGATGAACATGCAACATGCTGTAGGGAAGAATAAAATTTGTTAGAACAAGAGAAAAATAGTACAAGAATATCATATCCCAGTTCTAATGTGAACTACATCGTACCTTATAGACAGGAACCATGCTTATGATATCTGACTTACTAAAAGGCAATGCAGAGTCCATATCATAGTCCCTCGGAACAAGCTCAAGTCCAACCTGACAAAAGATGACTTAACTAAGAAACCCAGAGATGGGAGTATATTCACTCTGAAGTACATTAAATGGTAGCAAAAAGGTCTAATCATCAAACCTTTTGGGATAACCCACGAAGAATGGCAAATTTTCTCAGGTCCTGGCAGCCTTCATGTTTCCACCGCCATCCAAATCTCTTTAAAAGGAAGGTTTCCACCCATTTCCACTTTAACATATCATCATTAGTGATATCTGTGTCGGCATTTTCAGTAGATGCTGTTCCTAACAATATGTTCAAGCATGATGCTATTGATGCAGCCAAGTCAGCAACATTATCAACTGCTGCTACAACAGCTTGCAATATGTGTTTATAAGCTCGGACAACCATCTCATGTATACATAGTGATTGAACATGAGGTAGCTTATCAGCAAGTTCAACCTAGAATGTTCCCAAGGGGAAAAATTATCATAAGTGAGAGACAATAAACTTTCAAAGGACATCTTTATTCCAAAGTTGTGAAAAATGTAGGAAACTGAAACAAATTTTTGGTGACAGAACAAGTTTCAAAAATGTAGAAGGTGACGATTAAGAAAAATGATGAAGGAAATTACCACACGTCCCAAGGAGTACATTTGCAAACCTCTGGTATGCATAAAATCTGTCAATGTCCTTCCATCAACTGGTGAAAGTTCAAGGGACCCAAAATCTGCTACCTAATAAATTTGAGGTTGCATAAACCAGATATATTAACTGCAGAATATCTTAGGGGCAACAAAAGAGATGGTTAAAGGAAACTAACCAGTCTTGGAAGGGCAGTATCAGCATAGTATTTATGTGCCATTTCAATCAACTCATCAGGCGACTACAATACAAACAAACCAAAGCATTATAAATGAAAACATTTGTAAGAGATGAAACAGAAAAATCACCAAGTTTCTAAGCATGTGAGCATAAGGCAGCTTAAGAATCTGGAAATTTCTCAAGTCAAATCTATTGGGAAAACAGTAAGGTACATGATTTCAAAAAAATAGATAAATAAAATTTTACATATTTTTGTTATACCGAGAAGCAGCAAGCAAACCTTAAGGTGAAGACCTGTTTCTGATTCTTTAAGGCGCAAATATGCTGCTTCAGGAAGCAGCTTTTTCCACATTTTTTCTATTTCGTCATCCCGTTTCTCCAATTCCTTCTGATCAGCAGCATCTGATTTCTTATTTGTGTCAAGTTTGTTATCTGCAGGAACTTCTTTTTCCTGCTTAGTTTTGCTGATTCGGCCATCTGTTTTCTTCTTTATATCCTTTAGCAGTGCTCCTTGCTTTCCAAGACCCTTGATGGCAGGCTCAGGCTTAGGTTCTTCAGTTTTGTTAGATTCATTTTTACCAGTAGCCTGATTTTGCAGATGTTGCACCCAACATGCTCCTAGCTCCCATCTAATAGATCTGGTATGTTTGGAGGGTTCTTCCTGCAACTTCAGCAAACTATCCTCTATTACTTTCTGCACCAAAGACCTAGCAGACCGCAAACTCTCAAAATCTGCACTCTGAGATCGCTGAACTGTACTAGAGAATTGAGGTGTGGATGACTTGTGCAATAGTATCCTCAAGCTGAAAAATGAGGCAAGGAAAAGAAGTCGGTAGTGTATGATTTTGCAAGTAAATCATTCCTGATATTACTATTCTACAGTTTTCATGTCTGTGTGTGCGCGCCCACAAGTGTGAATTGTTGAAAAAACAGTTACTGTGTACATTATGTGTTTTTCTTGTGTATCAAACTAAAGGTATCCAACAAAAGAAGTTGATTGATTGGTGAGTGGTAGAGCATCTCAATTCCATAATCATATACTGAGACAAGGTATTGACAGACCTATTCACATTCAAGGCATTTGCACCTCCTTCAGGCTGGTCCTCAATGTCAACGTCCTGAGGAATAGTATTTCTTTCCAAATTCACCTCCGCTGCAACTTTTACAGCAGCCATATAGCCACAATGTCTAATGATCACTACACCTAAAGTAGAAGTGTCCTGCGAGACCAAAAGATGAACTCAGCAATTAACACACTTACTTCAGTAATCGAAATAAGCATTCAAAGCTTAGAACTTGATCACTACACCTAAAGTAGAAGTGTCCTGTGAGACCAAAAGATGACCTCAGCAGTTAACACACTTACTTCAGTAAATTGAAATAAGCATCCAAAGCTTAGGACTCACGTGAACAGTTGCACTCTCATCCGCGGTTATGCCTTTCAGTAAATTTCTCCGTGTAAGGTCTTCCTGTGACATTCCAAGAACCTGACTTCCATCATTTTTACAGTCCAACCTTATACTTGCATCAGGCACATCTCTTGTAACCTTAATAACTAAATCTCCAACTATTTCCTCATGCACAAGTGAAGTGGCAGAATCATTTAAAGAGTGCTGGTTACCATCAATTATATTCTTGATTGCCTCAACAGCTTTAAAAAGTGAAACATCAACAAATAAACTGTGAAGTAAAAAGGCTTTTCGATCTCGAATTTGCCTCTCTTCCGCTGTTTTACAAGGCATTGCTGCCAAAATTGCAAATTCTTTTGCCCACTGCCTGTTATCATGTTTCTCATCTCTTCCTTGCCCACCCCCATTTCCTCCCCAGTTATCATCTTCCACAGGTAGTGATGGGAAAACAGACGGGCTTTCGGCAACAACTGGAGGCACAACCCATGTGTTCACCCGAAAACCACAAGGAAGGTTGCCAAACTGAAGTGAATAAACAATAAAACATGTATCTATAAATTTAAGTATTGAATCATTTCCTCTATTTCATACTATAAAATTAAGATATCTTGTCAAGTATACATACTTTATTGTGTTCAGTAAAAGCTTTCATAAGAGCTTTGTATGCCTGCAAGCAAAATTGATAGTTCATTAATCAGAATAGAACTCCATCAAAAAGTGAAAATTGCAAGCACAGAAGAGATACATTAAAAGCTTATAGCAAAACGTAAAGTCATCAAGATTCAATAGAACTTACAGCATCAAAAGCTCTGCTTATCTGCTGCAGCAAACTAACCAAAGAGTGACAAAGAAGAAGACGTTTTCCCGCGGGATAGAACCCTTTTCGGGAAGCAACAACTGTCATCGGCTTCCCACTGCATACCCGGACCTGAATATTCACACATCCGGGCCAAATTCAAAGATTAGTTCACATTAAAAGAACAAATAAACAATTAGTATCTGAAAATTCCTCACATCAATTTGAAAGAAATCATCATCTGTTTTATCCTCCAGGAATGGGCGATTTGATCTCCGAATATCTACAAGAGAATCCACCAGGACACAATCAACAAATAAGCCGCGCATTCTTCAATACATTAGCTTACGAAACCTAAACACAGACAACTTACATTGAAGCGGCGGAGTGAGGTGCGAGAAGGAGAAGAAATCGTAGAATTGTCCGAGTCTCGGAGGCGGACACATGGACACAGCGTCTCCTTTCTCCGTACTCTCCGACGTTTCCTTTTCATTCTTCGCCACCTGTCCGACACGGCCGCCGGCCTTGTTCTCTCCTGCCTTGTTAGGCTTTGGATCGCCTCCATCCTGAGACGACGGTTCGCTCTCGTTCGAACCGGATTCTTTCAAGCTGGACTCTTTCGAGCCAGTACTGGGCCCAACCGCCGGTTTGGGAGATGGACCGAAGCTGGTTGTGCAGGCGACGATGTCGAGAAGCCGGCGGATGTGAGCGACTGCCTGTTCTGGGGCGTAGTCCTCTGTTTTAAGAAAATTTTAAAAATCAGGGAGATAGTTTGGTGTGGTTGGTGTATGTTAAGAGATGGTCAAGTTAGATCTAGGCCGTTGGATTGCTTATTTACCTTCGACGATGGTGAGGTGGCAGGGTTTGAGCGAGACGATGTCGACTGAATCTTTGAGTTTCGGTCCTCGGATCTGTAGGTAATTTTAAAGTTCAGTTAGTCAGCCAATGCGATCGTTATTTGGCGGGCTCATAATTTTTCTGCTTTTTATATTTTTTTAAATATAGTACAAAATACGTATTATATATACTTTTAATCTCAACATTTACCCATTATTTATATTTTATATAATTAATTTTATATAATCATGATGATCACCACACACCGTCTGATCAAATCAGTGTGGACCACGTCTATTACATCAATGATAACAAATCAACGGCATGATAACTCGTGGGTCTCTATTTTTTTCACAAATAGGAACATAACTTGTCTATTTGTATCAAATAAGTCCCTAAATGACCAAATTACTTTTATAATACGCGAATTGTCATCAGCACCGAAAGGGTATTTATTTCAATCATTTAAAGATGGGATTGAGGACCTATTTGATACAAATGTACAAAATATAATCTTATTTATAAAATCATAAATATGAAGGATCCAGATGTTATTACTCCATAAATAAACAAAAAGAAGCGGACAAGTAATGTCGGTCCCAAAATAGGAAAACTGAATCTAGGTGATGCGATTTTACGATAATAGAATAACTGCGGGCCTCTAGCGACGCAGGGAGCAAATGGGGTCAAAGTGAAAATAATAAAATATAAAGGGTGATAACAATAAATAAAAGGAAATAAAAGTACCTCGTGAGATATAGAAAAGTTGGTCAAATGGCATGTCTCCACATGGACTCCTAAAAGCTTTCTTACATCTAAGATCCTGTCCGTAGACATACCCTTCGCAAAATCAACAAATAGATTTTTATTGTAAATACTAGGCTAGGTTAGGCTACATTCATATCTATTGAAAACAGGATACAATAATGTAGAAGATGTTGTTTAGACTTGATGTAAATAGAATGCATGATCAATTCAACGATTCTAAGCTAACTTTATATAATATAATTAGTCATTTTAATTTAGGATTTGAATATTGTATTTTAAATAATTATTTATAATATTATTATATTAATTGAGATTTTATAAATATAATAATATATATATAAGAGTAATTAACACATAAAAATTAAAAAAATTTACTAATTAAACTAACTAGTATTTACATTCGATCGTTAATAATAATTACCAAATTAACAATATTGTATGTGCATTATTAAAGTTTTTCTTTTGAAAATTGGGCTGGATACATGAGCAAATTAAATTATTATTCTGCCTTAATATAAACAATTGAGAAAAAAAAAATTAAATAGAGCCATTAACGAAATAAGAAAATATATGTAATTGTGATAAGATTAATGTTAACTTAGGTATACATAGTACGTTAATTTCATACCTTGAGTGTAACTTGTGACTCCTCCGATGTCTCGACGGTAATCTCGATTACAGTCGGAAAAACTACATGAATTATGAAATTAATAATAAGCTATAAAGAAATTTTCTTGAATTAAAAGAAAAAAAATTGGATGAGGATAAGGTTTTATTTGGTTGCCAAGAAAATGCGAGAAAATGTATGAGATTCGATAGAAAGTTGAATGAAATGGTAAATGAAATGCTGTAATGAGATAGAGGCGCATAGATAAGCATAATTATTCATCTGGGTATGAGTTATTTTACTTCGTTGATAATTTTCTCAGCAACCAAATGGATAAAAGAAAACTTATAAGTTGAAGATAAGGTTCCCATTTGGTTGATGAGAAAACGAGAGAAAATGGATGAAAACTTGAATGAAATGACAATAACAAGCTAAAAACATGTATGCAAACATAAATATTCATCTGGGTATCAAATTTTCTCAGCAACCAAACAGAAATTAAGAAAGAAGATAATAATATATATGAGAGACCTTTCTCTTCCTTCTTCTTCTTCTCTCCCTTGGCTTTATGGGGTTTTGCCTTGCCAGTTTTGGGAGCCATTGTGTATCAAAAACTGTTGAATTCGTAATGGAAAGTTGCAGCCGAAGTCAATCCAATGAGATTGTTTGACGATAAATACAATGAACTGAATTGAATTTCTCCACAAAATAAAACAAAATTTTCTCTCTTTGCAAGCAAATTCTGAGTGAATCTCCGTCCGATAACTCAAGTTCTCTCTTCAATAAACAATCCAAACTCGAGCAAGATTGGAAGTACTTGTTTTTCATTTAGCTTTTTACGAAAGTGCTTTTACAAGTGGTGCAATACAAGGAGATGCATAGATAAATATAGTTATTGAGCTGCAATAGATTGTTATGTAATAAGTGCTTTTGATATATATGAACAACACAGAAAGTTCTTTTACATATATGAAAAGTGCTTAAGAGGGGAAGGGAAGGAAAAGAAGAGAAGAGCCGGGGGACGCAAAACACAGTTAGATAGTGTGTCAAATAAGTGGGATATAGCAAGAGATAGAGAGAAGAGAGAAAAGAAAGAGATAGGATAAGGTAAGACTGAAGATAGCCAAGGCTTTTTCTTGTGAAGAAAATTAAAAAATAATGTGAGGCTAGCAATTTCAGACCTCTCATTTTTCTTCTTCCTTCCTCAATAACACCTCATATAATCTCTCTCTCTCTCTCTCTCTC
>JAXCLQ010000013.1:985731-1000015 GCA_035584115.1 Cedrela odorata | reverse complement strand
AAATTTTTACCCTCTAGATTAAATTCTTTCAACTAACCAACTTCTATTAATATCTAAAGTCCTTCAATTCTCAAGCAATTAGACTATGTAATAGCTAGTCAATGAAGGTCAGATATATTGCAGAAATTGAAAATTTCCGGCACAAGTCTATTGATTTCGAAAAATCATAAAAAAAATATTGCTAATATAATAAATAATCACTTAACCTATACCAAAAACTAGCTATTGCATAGAATAAAAATATTGCTAACATAATAAATAAATCATATGTATAAAGTAAAAGTATATAGTTAAGCTTATAAGGCTGCTTCTCTTCTTCCAATGGAGGCCAAAAGCAAAAAAGGGAATAAGCTTTTATCTTTGCTTAACTGATTTGAGGAGACGAGAGGGTGTAAAAGAAAAATATGCTTTGATACTAGGACAAACCCTAGAACAAAAATAAGTAAATAAACATTGATCCTTCCTATCTTCTATTTAAAAACATCACCAACCAAGACAAGGAATTCAAATTCTTTAATACTAGTCACCTTTAATGATAAAATACTCATATTAACACGTTAGAAAAAGTGGGACATTTTATTATCTGAAAACCAAAGTTCTATTTAGAGACTAATTTTTGAACTATAACAATAAAATGGGATATCATAATAGCTAAAGGCAAAGGAAACTGAAAATTTATTATTGCATATCTTCTATGCAGTCAATATTCCTACTAGTATGACATAGAAAGTACAAAATCCTCAACTTGATTGTTAATTTCATCAATAAAAAGAATAAAATGAAGAGATCTGAACTGACCAGTGAACTACTTAAGAGATCCTTTCATGGTGGTGGTGTATTTTTCACATACCAGCCGTTTTAAAAATCTTCATTCTGACAGCAGCAGAACCCAACATCTTCACATTGTGTGGGCCATTAATGTCACAAGCTTCAGCGTAGGATAAAACTGTTCCAATCATTCCCGGCCTTGTGTGAATCTGTGTTGCGCATTTGCTTCTCTTCTCTCACAGCTATACAAGCCCTCAGCTATGAACAGATCACGTTGTATTTCAGAAAATTTGAAGGTCTGTCCCTCAACTTGTAACCTCAACTATTTCAGATTCACTGTCACTGTAATCTCCCCAACTCTTGCTTGGTTTTTCTTCAACTGGTTTCTCGTTGCAAATTTCCTTTGCCAAAACTGAGTCAACAGTAATTGGAGCTCCATCTGTTGGTTTGCCTTCAACTACAGGATTATTGTTTTCATTATGTACAGATTGATCTTCCGAAGGTTTTTGCTCAGTTTCCTGCTTGTCACCCTTATTTTCTGTTGAAGACTTGTCATCTCCCGCAGATTCAGGGTTGGCTTCAGCTCCAACATTAACGGTTAAAACAACAGGTGACTCAACTGAACCAATGGGAGCAGGAAACCCATTCAATGGTGCTGGATATCCGTTTGGCATAACTGGAACACCATTTGGGGATACAGAGAAACCATTTGGAGATACTGGCATAACATTCGGAGAAGCCAAATAACCATTTGGAGAAACTGGATAGCCATTAGGAACCCAGGGTTGGCAAGGCACAAACTCAGCTGCATGTGGGTTCATTATTGTCGGAGGGCTGAGGTGATTTGCTTCCCCAGTATGTTCACCGTTAGGGAAACTAGGTTTATTACGTGAAACCCGGTTTCCAGACCTGTTATAGCCACCAGACAGCCTTGGACCGTAAGGAACTCGAGCTGTAGCAGACTGATGAGGTGATCTACGGACAGGATTAACATTAAGCATTGGAGGTATATTCACCGGTGGAGGCAGAATTCCACCATGATCTGTGAAACCAGGAACCACAACGGATCCAAAAACTGGAACTGTGGATGGGTTAAATGGTGGTGCAGCAGCAGAAAGTTTCTTGGTTGTCTCCTTTACTGTTTCTACTTCATCTTGCTTTTCTCCTTGAGTTGGGAGTGGTTTAACACTAATGTCAGCATTAGGTAGTTCTTGTGGTTTTTCATCCGTCGGTTTTTCTTTGGGAAGAGCAGCATCTTTTTCCGACAACAAAGCTGTTTTTTCTGTTAAAATGGTCAGAGGCTCTGGAACAGGGGAAGCTTTTAGGTATATTTCTGATGATCCTGTTTCCAAAACTTCGGTTTTAGAAGAAATAATTTTTGAAACCTGGGAAGAATCTGAATTTTCAAATCCTACAACTTCCACGTTTCCAGCTTCTGTATTTGTTGTTTTGACTGTTGCACTTATCACTTCTTTTCTAGCCTCTGCTTGTATGTCTTCCAAAGCAGAATCCCTTTTTCCCTCCAGGGGTCCCATTGAGTCCCTGACTTCTGTCTTTTCTTCTTCATTGACACAGTGCTTTATTTCTTCCTCAGAAACCACAGGCTTTTTTTCTTCTATGGATTTCTGAACTTTGTCTTCCTCTGCATCCTTCACAGCTGTCATGTCACAGGGGGAAACTACCGACGTAGCTGCCTCCAGTGTCACCTGAGGACTTGGTTCAACGGCAAGATTCCCTTTTGGAAACTGTTCTGCCACTGCCTTCACAATTGTCCCTGGAGGAGCCAAAGCAACTTCTTTGTAGGAGAAAAGTTTTCCAGCTGCTTGAACACTAATTGAACTAGCCACAGGAGCAGACTTGGCAAGTTGATCGGTGGAAGCTGGGCTAGCTGGGGAAGATTTCTCCACTCCCCCAGTGGAAGTGCTCGCGCTCTGTAGCTTTGGACTGAAGCTTGCACTTTTAACAAACTTTTTAGGAACAGGAAGACTAGATCCAGAGCTGGCAGCAGATTCAGTTGAAATTGGTTTTGGGGATGCGAAACCGGTGGGCTTTCCTCGATATCTTGATGATTGGGATATGTTCATAAAATTAGTATTCAGTTTAGCTAGGCTTGTCCTCTTTGAACCAGAAAATCGGCGACTTGTAAGTGAGCGACTCTTGGGAACAGCTTCCTGCCATCCTTCATCAGAATTGTCATCCTGTGCCAGGGCATCATTTTTAGTCATTATTGATTGATCTGGGAGATCTGAATCAGATTTCTCATTCTTAGGTTCAGAAAATTGAGCTTCAGATTTGTTCTCTTTATCGCTTGAGTTCCCCATAACAGGAGAAGTTGGTGACAAAATTTCATCCTTCTGATCTTCATCTGAGACTGTTTCCCAGGTTTGGCCTGGTTTGCCTTTGACCTGTATGATGAAGGTAAAACTGTTAGTAAAAAAGTTTATGCAGCAAGAAAAAGGAGTAAGATGAGCAGTACAAGGAATGAAAGCGAGGATCTTTAGCCATTTATCACCTTTGCACGAGCTTTCCTCTGGGCCTCTCTTGCTTTAATATCTGCGTCTGGGGTTATGTAATCTAAAAGGTCGGAAACACTGTTTCAAGATTGGAAATTTTAGTGATACCAGATAGTTCACAAGAACTTCAAAATAAATGACATCTCCAAATCAGTATTATTCTGCTTCTCATCATTACCTTAAATGACCTTTGCTGGAGATTGAGGCATCTGGCTTTGGGGTACCGTTGCGTGCAGCTTCTTGCTGCTCCAAAGCCTTGGATTCGAAGTACTCAAGCCATGCAGCCGCATCCTAAAAAAAATTCATAGTATAAGAAGTTGATAAACAAGGATCATAAAATGATATTCAATCATCACATAGCAAAATTGAAGCTACCTGTGTGCGCAGATCCTCAGACCCAAGTTTGGCCTGCAGTATTTGTAGGGTAGTTTGTTCATGCTGAACACTTAAGGAGTACGCTTCCATCAGAGAGAGAGCAATTGCTATGGCATGGTAGCTGGCAGCAGTCTGAAGAAAGCAGAAAAGTATTAAAAACAAATACAATCCAATGACCTACTTATATTTTGTAGAATTTTTTGTAGTCTTAATGCGTTAACTTAAACTTCCATATTCACATCTAATCAAAGAAAATAAAGACATTATAGCACTTCCTATATTTGTTACATTTATAATATTTTACTACTAAAATGCTTCCCTTAGAACAGAAAAATCTTACCTGTATATGATCAGCACCAAGTAGTCTTTGGTTACACTTCAGAGCTTCATGGAGGTACCTAAGAGCAACATGGACATTTCCCAGACCTTCTTCCATCATCGCTACATTAATATAGGTAGCAGCCGTATTTGGATGAGAAGGTCCGCATGTCAAATGCAAGAGATACAATGCACGATTGACGTACCTAGGATAAGGAAAAAAAATGAATGTAAGTCCTACACAAGGATATAACAGAACTATCTAAAAATATAAGTTGATTAGAAATTTATAAAAGCTTACTTCAAGGCTAACTCTGTATGTTGAAGTCGATAGTAGAAGACAGCTAGGTCCCCATAACTTTTCATTGTATCAGGATGATCAAGTCCAAGTTCTCTCTCATTTATATCCAAAGCTTTTTGTTGATAAATGGTTGCCTACATGATGTAAAAGAGGTCAGCATATTGAAAAGAAGAATAATTCTCTTGATTGACTATGTCATAATTCTATTAAGAGAAAAAGGAAAGTCAATAAAAACAAGAAAAGTTTCTAAAGCCTAATTGCGCTGGAATACTTCATGCATTCAGCACTGGTACTTGTTTCAAATTCTGCTTTAATGTAAATCAGCACTAGCAGCCACCTAAGGTGTGACTGAGGTGGTTAAACGTTTCTATTTAGCTAGCAACCATTGTTAGAACCCTGGGAGTATGAAACAGGTTTTAAAATGTTGTTTGGGCCTTGGCCCACCCTTTTACCTTTTTTAAAAAGAAAGAAAAAAAAAAATCACTAGCGTACCCTGAACAATGTTCTAAAATAACAACTGCAACACTCTTTAGTTTATCCAGACATGCGTGCTAGCAATAATATTGTTAGCCCTGATGCATGCATACAACTATTTAAATGTTTCAAAGAAAATACCTGATTGAAATCTCCAGTATGGTAGAGCACTACAGCCAGGAGACTATATGCTCCTGCTGTCATTCGATGATAAGGACCACAGACTGACACAAGCTTTGATAGTGCCTTCAAGATTCAATATACAACACTCATTTAATTTGCTATTGCCTCCAGTAAAACATATAAAACACCAAAGGGGAAGGAGCTAACTGTACCTTGGTGCCATAATTAACAGCATCCTCCAATTTGCCTTTGTCCAAGGAAGTCTTGGATGATTCTAGTAGTGTACGCCCATCTGCAGATGAACATGCAACATGCTGTAGGGAAGAAAGAATAAAATTTGTTAGGAGTGAAAAATAGCACAAGAATGTCAAATCCCAGTTCTAATGTGGACTACAACGTTACCTTATATACAGGAACCATGCTTATAATATCTGACTTAATAAAAGGCGATGCAGAGTCCATATCATAGTCCCTTGGAACAAGCTCGAGCCCAACCTGACAAAAGATAACTTCACTAAGAAACCTAGATATGGGAGTATGTTAACTCTGAGGTACATCAAACAGTAGCAAAAAGGACTAATCATCAAACCTTGTGGGATAAACCACGAAGAATGGCAAATTTTCTCAGGTTCTGGCAGCTTTCGTGTTTCCACTGCCATCCAAATCTCTTTATAAGGAAGGTTTCCACCCATTTACACTTTAATATATCATCATTACTGATATCTGTGTCTGCATTTTCAGTAGATGTTGTTCCTAACAATATGTTCAAGCATGATGCTATTGATGCAGCCAAGTCAGCAACATTATCAACTGCTGCTACAACAGCTTGCAGTATGTGTTTATAAGCTCGGACAACCATCTCATTTATACATAGTGATTGCACATGAGGTAGCTTGTCTGAAAGCTCAACCTAGCATGTCCCCGGAGGGAAAAATATCATAAGTGAGAGACAATAAAATTTCAAAGGACATCTTTATTCCAAAGTTGTGTAAAATGACGGAAACTGAAACAAATTTTTGGTTACAGAACAAGTTTAAAAAATGAAGAAGGTGACAAATAAGAAAAATGATGAAGGAAATTACCACACGTCCCAAGGAGCACATTTGCAAACCTCTGGTATGCATGAAATCTGTCAATGTCCTTCCATCAACTGGTGAAAGTTCAAGGGAGCCAAAATCTGCTACCTAATAAATTTGAGGTCACATAAACCAGATATATTAACTGCAGAATATCTCAGGGGCAAAGAAAGAGATGGTTAAAGGGAACTAACCAGTTTTGGAAGGGCAGTATCAGCATAGTATTTATGTGACATTTCAATCAACTCGTCAGGTGACTGCCATACAAACAAACCAAAGCATTACCAATAAAAACGTTTGTAAGAGATGAAACAGAAAGAACACTAAGTTTTATAAGCATGTAAGCATAAGGCAACTTAACAATCTGAAAATTTCTGAAGTCAACTCTATTGGAAAAATGGTAAGGTACAGATTTCAAAAAATAGATGAATAAAATTTTACATATTTTTGTTCTACAGGGAAGCAGCAAGCAAACCTTAAGGTGAAGACCTGTTTCAGATTCTTTAAGGCGCAAATATGCTGCTTCAGGAAGCAGCTTTTTCCACATTTTTTCCATTTCCTCACCTCGTTTCTCCAATTCCTTCTGATCAGCCACATCCAATTTCTTATTTGTGCCAAGGTTGTTATCTGCAGGAACCTCATTTCCCTTCTCAATTTTGCTGATTCTGCCATCTGTTTTCTTCTTTATATCCTTTAGCAGTGCACCTTGCTTTCCAAGACCCTTGACGGCAGGCTCAGGCTTAGGTTCTTCAGTTTTCTTAGATTCATTTTTCCCAGTAGCCTGATTTTGCAAATGTTGTACCCAACATGCTCCTAGCTCCCATCTAATAGATCTGGTATGTTTGGAGGGTTCTTCCTGCAACTTCAGCAAACTATCCTCTATTACTTTCCGCACCAAAGACCTAGCAGACTTCAAATTCTCAAAATCTGCACTCTGAGATCGTTGAACTGTACTAGAGAATTGAGGTGTGGATGACTTGTGCAACAGAATTCTCAAGCTGAAAAATGAGGCAAGGAAAAGAAGTCAGTAGTGTACAATTTTGCAAGTACATCATTCCTTTCATTACTATTCTACAGTGTTCACGTATGTGTGTGTGTGTGCCCACAAGTGTGAATTGTTGAGAAAGCAGTTAGCATGTACGTAATGTGGTTTCATTGTGTATCAAACTAAAGGCATCCAATAAAAGAAGTTGATTGATTGGTGATACAAGATATTGACTAACCTATTCACATTCAAGGCATTTGCACCACCTTCAGGCTGGTCCTCAACATCAATGTCTTGGGATATAGGATATCCCTCCCAATTCACCTCTGCCGCAACTTTTACAACAGCCGTATAGCCACAATGTCTAATGATCACTGCACCTAAAGTAGAAGTGTCCTGCAAGACCAAAAGATGAACTCATCTATTAAGACAACTTACTTCAGTAAATCGAAATAAGCATTCAAAGCAATGTAGAACTCACGTGAACAGTTGCACTCTCGTCGGCTGTTATGCCTTTTAGTAAATTTCTCCGAGTAAGGTCTTCTTGTGACATTCCAAGAACCTGACTTCCATCATTTTTACAGTCCAATCTTAAACTTGCATCAGGCACATCTCTTGTAACCTTAATAATTAAATCTCCAACTCTTTCCTCGTGCATAAGTGAAGTGGCAGAATCATTTAAAGAGTGCTGGTTACTGTCAATTATATTCTTGATTGCCCCAACAGCTTTAAAAAGCGAAACGTCGACAAATAAACTGTGAAGTAAAAAGGCTTTTCGATCTCGAATTTGCCTCTCTTCTGCCATTTTACAAGGCATTGATGCCAAAATTGCAAACTCTTTTGCCCACTGCCTGTTATCATGTTTTCCATCTCTTCCTTGCCCACCCCCACTTCCTCCCCAGTTATCATCTTCCACAGGAAGCGGTGGGAAAACAGATGGGTTTTCAGCAACAACTGGAGGGACAACCCATGTGTTCGCCCGAAAACCATAAGGAAGGTTGCCAAACTGAGATAATAAACCAAAAAAAAAAAAGTGTACAATCATTTTCTCTATTAATCACTGTAGGATTCAGAAAATATATTGTCAAGTATACATACTTTATTGTGTTCAGTAAAAGCTTTCATAAGAGCTTTGTATGCCTGCAAGCAAAATTTATACTTTATTGACCAGCATAGAATTGGAAGCACAGAAGAAATAGATGAAAAATTTACAGCAAATGATAAAGTCATGGAGATTCAATATAACTTACAGCATCAAAAGGCCGGCTTATCTGCTGCAGCAAACTAACCAAAGAGTGACAAAGAAGAAGACGTTTTCCAGCAGGATAGTATCCTTTTCGGCAAGCAACCACTGTCATCGGCTTCCCACTGCATACCCGGACCTGCATATGCACCCAGCCGTACCAAATTCAATTATTAATTCGCATTAAAAGAATAAATTAACAAACAATTAGGAATATAATATACAAAAATTCGCGTACATCAATTTGAAAGAAATCGTCGTCGGTTTTATCCTCAAGGAATGGACGATTTGATCTTCGAATATCTGCAAGAGAATCCACCAGGGCACAATCAACAAATAAGCCGTGGATTCTTCAATACGGTGTCGTAGGAAACTTTAATTTTCGGTTTGATTTTACTATAAAGAACTCTGAAAACTTACATTGAAGGGGCTGAGTGATGTGCGAGAAGGAGAAAAAATCGTAGAACTGTCCAAGTTTCGGAGGCGGACACATGGACACAGCGTCTCCTTTATCCGTACTGTCCGACGTGTCCTTCTCATTCTTCTCCACCAGTCCGACTCCGCCGCCGGCCTTCTTCTCTCCTGCCTTGTTAGGCTTTGGATCGCCTCCATCCTGAGACGACGGTTCGCTCTCGTTCGAACCGGATTCTTTCGCACCGGCACTTGGCCGACCCGCCGGTTTAGGAGATGGACCGAAGCTGTTTGTGCAGGCGACGATGTCGAGAAGACGGCGGATGTGAGCGACTGCTTGTTCTTCTATGTAGTCCTCTGTTTAAAAAAAATTAAAAATTAGAGAAATGATTTGGTGTGGTAGGTGTTAGATCTAGGCCGACAGATTGGTGATTTACCTTCGACGATGGTGAGGTGGCAGGGTTTGAGCGAGAGGATATCCACTGAATCTTTGAGTTTCGGTCCCCGCACCTGTAGGGAATTTCAAAATTCGGTTGGAAATAGTCGGTGTCAGTCGGTGTCAGCCAATATGATCGTTATTTCGCGGGCCCAATATTTTTCTACTTTATATAGTCTGTTATCTTAAGTACAAAATATACATTATATAAATCACAACATTTTCCCATTATTCATATTCAAATCGTGATATTCATCACACACCGTCTGATCAAATCTGTGTGGACCACGACTCGCACATCAATGATAATTAATCTACGGGATGATAACATGTGGGTCTCCAATTTTTTTACTTTCACAAATAAGAACATAAATTTTCTATTTGTATCAAATAATCCCTCAAATGACCATATTACCCTTCAAGTACAGAATTTTCACTCAGTTCTAAAGGGTATTTTAGTCATTTAAAGAGATGTTGAGGACCTATGTCATACAAGTAGAAAACTATATTATTATTTATAAAAATATAAAAATTAGGGATCCGGACGTTATTACCTCAGAAATCAACAAAAAGAAGTACGTGAGTGAGGCCGTTGCCAAAATAGGAAAATTGGATCGACGGTGATGGCGATTTTACGAAAATTGGGAAAGTGAGGGCCACCAGCGGCGCAGGATAGCATATGGGGTCAAAATGAAAATAATGAACCGTAGAGGGTAATAAGAGTAAATAAAAAGAAATAAAAGTACCTCATGAGATATAGAAAAGTTGGTCAAATGGCATGTCTCGACATGGACCCCTAAAAGCTTCCTTACATCCAAGATCCTGTCTGTAGATATACCCTTCACAAAATCAACAAAAAGTTTCGTTTTAGAAAATTAAAAATTAAAAAACATATTTTTTGGTCAAGTAGAATGAATGATAAATTTTAAATATTTTAAATTAATTTTTTTATAAGATAATTAATTATTTTAATTTAGGATATGAATATTGTATTGTAAGATTATTTATCATATTATTCAATAATGTATGGTATTATTTTATAATAATACGAAATCAATTACGATTTTATAAATATAATAAAAAATATTTTTATAAAAATAAAAAATTAAAATATTTTATTAATTAAACTAACTTGTATTTATATACAATCGTCTTTGTTAATAATGATCAAATTAACAAAATTGGTACAAAAATTAAGTGTAAAAATATTATTGCATATCTAGTATTAAAAAAAAATTCTTTTGAAAATTGGGTTGGATATATAAGAAATTGAGCAATTAAACTGTTATTCTGCCTTAATAAAAAGAATAAAATATATGTAAATTAATGTTTTGCCTTTGTAACACTTAAGATTTGTGGTAAGAGATTAATGTTAATGTGTATGCATACATAGTACGTTAATTTCATACCTTGAGTGTGACTTGTGACTCCTCCGGTGTCTCGACGGTAATCTCGATTACAGTGGGCAAAACTGCATAATTATGAAATTATTAATAATTACTTATAAATAAATTTTATAAAATTAAAATTTTTGGTTGAGGATAAGGTTTCATTTGGTTGCCAAGAAAATGTGAGAAAATGAATTGAGGCTCGATAGAAAGTTGAATGAAATGGTAAATGAAATGCTGTAATGAACTAGAAACTTGTAGATAAGCATAATTATTCATCTTGGTATTAGCTATTTTCCTTCATTGATAATTTTCTCTGCAACCAAATGGATAAAAGAAAACTTACCATTTGGCTGCGGAGAAAACGAGAGAAAATGGATGGAAACTTGAATGAAATGAGAAAACAGGCTAAAAACATGTATGCAAGCATAGATATTCATCTGGGTATCATGAGTTGCATACTTTCCTCAAATTTTCTCGGCAACCAAACAGAAATTAAGAAAGAAGATAATAATATATATGAGAGACCTTTCTCTTCCTTCTTCTTCTTCTCTCCCTTAGCTTTATGGGGTTTTGCCTTGCCAGTTTTGGGAGCCATTGTGCATCAAAACTGTTGAATTCGTAATGAAAAGTTGCAGCAGATTCAATCCAATGAGGTTGTTTAACGATAAATACAATGAACTGAATTGAATATATCGACAAAATAAAAATAAAAAAAGAAATTTTCTCTTTGTATGCAAATTCTTAGTGAATCTCCGTCCAATAACTCTAATTCTCTCTTCAATAAACAATCCTCACTCCCAGCAAGATTGGAAATACTTTTTTTTTTTTTTTGGTTTTTTGCTTTTTCTGAAACAGTGTTAAAACAACAGCCTAGAGAGTGCTTTTACAAGTAGTGCAATACAAAGAAATACATAGATAGATATAGATATTGAGTTGCAGACGAGTGCATGTAATAAGTGCTTTTAGATATATGAAAAGTGCTTAAGAGGGAAGGGAAAGAAAAGGAAAGAAAAGCTTGGGGACACAAAACACAGTTAGATAGTGTGTCAAGTAAATAAGATATAGCAAGAGACAGAGAAAAAAGAAAGAGATAGGATAAGGTGAGACTGAAGAGAGCCAAGGCTTTTTCTTGTACACACAAGAATACAGGAAAATAAAAATAATGTGAGGCTAGCAATTTCAGGCCTCTCATTTTTCTTCTTCCTCAGTAACACCTCATCATAATCTCTCTCTTCTTGACTGACCCAACTCTTTTGTTTGCTCTTTCTATCTTTTCCTATCACTCTAGATAATTTGGAAGATTGTAATTGGCTTCCTACTCTGGATAAACTTACTTATGCGTGTACGACACGTGTGATTCTATGTATTTCATACAGTATATGACTATGTTATATATGTATTTATACTGTATATTGTGATTGATTTTTCATTGATTTAGATAAGAATTGATTTTTCATTGATTTAGCTAAGAATTCTTCCTTCAATTTTAAGTAGTTTTCTCATTTGTTTTAGGTTAAAAAAAGTTGTTGAATGAGTTTTGCCTTAAAATTGAGAAGCACTTTAGAGTGGTGGCTGACTGCTTCCAGCTTATTTTGTGTTATAAGCTAAGCTACTAAATGTGAGGTCAGAATTTGATTGTCAGTACATTACCCAACTAAACACTGGTCAATATTTCAACCATTCCATTTCAGAAATCCATTATCTTTTTGTACTTTCTCCTGTTCAAAATCATATCTTGTACTTCATTTTTCATATATATAAATTAGCTTATGAAAGATTAAGGTATGTTTAAAATTAAAATGTTGTAATTATTAATTAATAATAGTATATATAAATGAATAATTGATAAATATAAACTGGAAAACTGATATTAAATCCAAAAATGAAAAATACCCAGATGAAAAAATTCAATCTTTTTGCTCTCTGGAAAAAGAAAATATCAGAAAAATACAGATAGGAACAATTACAAAAGCTGCAAGTTTTAACAGAGCTTCAGTTTCTTTCGAAATCACTCCAATTCTTGACCAGTCTCCACTATACCTGAACATCATCAAATTCTGCAACGCATAAGCCAGATGAAGAAGAAAAATCTGCAAAAATATTCATTACATCAATGAGAGAAAATTAAAGAAAACGAGAAAGTTCACCCGGCGTCAAGAAATCCTAGTCCAAAGATTGCAACAGCAGCTCTAGGAAGAATTGCATTTGAAACTCTGATTGGGAAAACTGGTTGCTGCTGCTGCGGGGTTTTGGTTGGACTTTCAGGGAAGTCTTTCTTTTTAGCTGCTAGTGGGGTGAAGGATTTGCGGCCGCAGCTGTGGTTTACAGGAAGATAAGGAGAAAAGTTGCTGAAAAAAAAGCACTTTTCTGTGACCAGCATTTCTCATAAAAGTGTTTTCTATTCATGTCCCAAGATGGCAACAGAATGATGACTTTGTTATATCAGGAGGGTACCATGGTAATTTTCCAATCATTTATTTATTTTAGTTTGCGTATTCAGAATAAAATCAAGATATACAGTAATCAATTTAATAACTCTCTAAAATCTTATATTAAAATCAGGAAAGGGTCAACAATTTTTTATATTTTTGTAACAACTAATTAATGCCATACTTTGTTGAGAATGGTACCAAACTTTAGAAAATAAATTTCAAAAGAAAGACAAACATTAGAGGAGGTGTGCGACTACAAGAGTCTCAGTTGGTCTCCGCTCCGACATTCTACCCTGCCGGGAGACGATGAGGGCGTTAAGAGGAGGCCTTATGTCCAAATTTGAATCTATGTTAGAATTCAAAAATGTACTGAAGGATTCTGATTTACTGGACTTAGGATTGGAAGGGAACCCCTTATCCGGTCTAATAAACGCTATGGAGGGGATCTAGTAGAGGAGAGGCTTGATAGATTTCTCTGCTCATTAAGTTAGAAGGAGTTCTTTGGCAACTCGAAATTGAAGCATCTAGAATCGTGGACCTGAGATCATGTTGCTATCTTGATAGAGATTGGAAAAGACAAGAAGCCAGGTACGAAAAGAAGGTATAGATGGGGTTCAAGATTTCACTATGAAGATTTCTGGGACCTCCATGAAGACTGTAAAAATATTAAAAAGCAAATTTGGGAAGAGGATGTTAGGGGTAGTGAGAGCGGAATTATTCAAACAATCCTCTCTTAAATGGCTGATTCTCAAGAAAAACTGAAGCGGTGGAGTTCAGATAAATTTGGTAATCGAAAGGATGAGAACATTCTGCGCACGGTTTGTATTCTATCTAGGAGGAAAATTCTAGAAGACTCATGGTGTCAAAATTGTGGTGATCCAATTGAAGATATTTACCACGCACAGGTAGGATGCAAGCTAGCCAAAAAAGCCTGGAAATTATCCCCTGTTAGCTATGTAATCCATAATACAGGACCAAAGTTCTCAATTTTTGCAGAAACAATAGCATCTTCTCTCCAAACAAGAGTTTGAGGTTTTTGTTGCTATGGCCTGGTCTGTTTGGTACTCTAGAAATTTAATCCTGCATAACAAAGGAGGCTTGGAGCCTCAACACATTGTAGCAAGGGCTGAGGCTGTACTGGAGTCTTTTAGAGCAGCAAACACAGTTAAAACAGCCTATCTAGCTCCAAGTCAGTAAAGGCAGGGGCTACTTGGTCACCTCCAAATGATCCATGGTTCAAACTAAATACAGCCATTAAGAAGCATGAAGGAGTTGCTGGAATTGAAACCATTATCAGAAATTCAAAGGAGAAGTCATGGCAGGCTCCATTTCTCAAAAGCCATTCTTAGGTGACATCGAATTTGCTGAAGCTGAAGCCATTTTGTGACCGGCGGCTTTGGCTTTGGACTTCAATGGTGGGATCTCAGACGGCCCAGCA
>JAXCLQ010000013.1:948506-967609 GCA_035584115.1 Cedrela odorata | reverse complement strand
AGTTTTTGAGTTGTTTAGGTAGCATGTAAATGTTTTAGGAAATGACTAAAATGTGCATCTTGAAAGGTGATGAATGAGTGTGGATGCTAGGAGAAGATGATCTCGAGAGAACAAATATTGGAATTCTAGTTCTTAAGGATGGATGTTTACTTTAATGGGGATTTTCTCCTCTTTACTCCCAGAAATTTGGGATTAAAAGAAATTGGAGTGAGTGATACTGACTGAAAATGTTGATATTACGGATCTTTCTATTCTGAATGTTTTTTTTTTCTTCATTGGTGAGCGATTTAACAGAAATTAGTAAAATAGTTAATCAAAGTCTTTCCCCACAATTATCTTCCCTTAGTTCTGCTAGCAAAGGGATTAAATACTCACATTGGTTTGCAGAAAAGGTTTAGTTGTTCCCTTGGTGTTCTGATGTTTCATGCTGGAAAATCTATTGGATCAGTCTTCATTTTCTGCTTGTCTATTTGCTATTCAGTCTTCTGTTGCCTTTGGTCAGAAATCTGGGATGCCCTTGGCAATCTAGATGAACTCTTTGCAACTAGAAATGTCAATACAATCTACCCTACAGACTGGATATTACTCATTTCTTTCACATTTTTTTCCCAGTATCTTGAGAGAATATTCCCGAGGTTCCTTTCCCTTTAGCTTTTCCTATTTGTTTAGTTTGGTAGGAAATCAACAACACAACAAATCATTTTATTTAAAGATATCTAGACCAGAAATGCTGGTATAATTTGGATGAGTTCATTCTTTGATGTTTACATTACAGTAATCAGTCAGTATTTCTTTTTGAGTTAGAATCATCCCGAACTCATAGATTTAACCCTGCTGCCTCGTTTGCAATTTATAATCTGCTCCCTTTTTGTGGCATTTCTGAACAAAGCAGGCGGTAACATAACTTATTATTTATTGTTGTGAACAGGTCAACGTTAGCCGAAGTGACTACGACAATGTAATCGGTTGCATGCCATATCTGAAAGTTAACAGACAAGCAAAGTAGAAGTGAGCTTTTACATTTTGCAGAAGACCAATATGTTTTCATTTCCAGGAACTTTCTCACATTTTAATGTAAATAACATAGTGCTTCCAATTGTTTTATTCTCTTAATCCAGCTAATAGGTAGTTGATTTTTCCTACCTTGGAATTTCCATTATCTTGATATCATTATTGGCTCTTATTTTCCTCATGTTTCCCACCTACAAAGCTCAAAAGCCAGTGAAGTTCATTACAGACTGCTTCTAGCAAAAGCACTTCTAGTGGATGAAGCAGCTTCAGCTTTTTGATTCTTTTTGCTAACTAGAAAACAACAATTTTGTTGTACTTAGTATTTCCTACATGCAACCCAAGTAGTTCGAAATACATTAGACTAAATTATTGGTCTTGTCACGAGATCTTGTAGCTAAATTTTTATTAACATAAATTAACATGAAATTTAGATCATGTTTATATAATATCAAAAATATTTTTGAAAAATAATTAGACAATTCAACAATTAGGTCTTTATTGGAGGCATAATTACATTAGTGACAATTTATTTAAGGCTGGTGCTTAAAAAACAAGACTACAAGTTAATTCAAATGAGCAATTAGCCACTGCTTTGACTTTGATTTTTGAGAATAGGAATATTACAATACAAAGTCTAATATCTTAAATAGTATAATCCCACGTTATCCACGTGCTAAAAAATGACGACAACTATCCACATCAATCAGTCTCTTGTCTCTTCCTTCCAATTATTACAATGATTGTACTTCATTTTATAAGCTGCTTACTTGTTCATCAAAAATAATAATCATGGGTTATATTGTAATTTCTCTCTCATATATTTTAATATTTAGTTGATTTTAAAATAAATTAATGTGCATGTGGACATAATTTTAAGTTGCGTATGATGAGATGATGTGTCCCTCCTAAAATAGGGAAAAAAAAAAAAAAAAGGTGGGGTGGGGGTTCATGATTACCAAACAGCCGCCCTTACATGAAACTCTCATCTACGGCATGCAATGAATAACGACGAGTCAACTCAAGGAATCATTTTCGGCAAGCTACCACAGGATCTTGCGCCACGTATCAGACCATACCAACCGCCGCCGTCATTTTAAGGCACCGTGGGTCCTACATATATATCCATTAAGTCGTACGAAACGTGTCAATAAACACGCGCTCTATCAACATCACACCTAGAAATTACCGAATCGTTTATGCCCGTGTATACAAGGCCCGGTTGTTTCAAGGCTATTTTAGTCATTGTGTATAAGAACGCGGGATGCTGCACGTGATCGCCGTCATGTTAACTCCGTTATATAGACCTCTCTCGCTTCGGCAATAAGAGGAAGGAAATTTGGAAGATAGAAAGGAGGAGAATTTTAGGGTTTCATGATCTGCCATTTTTTCTGCAATTAAAATCATAATTGGAAATTTTCTAGGTGTTTTATTTTCAAGTTTTATCGGGGAAGATAAATTCGATTCTCCGCGGTTTTCGGTGTCGTGTTTGGCGCGGGGTGAAATTTGTCAAAAAAATTTGATGGTTCAGTTGATGAAATCAGGGAATCCAAAGCCAGATCCTGAAACGTCGTCGTGTCGGGAGACGGTGCCGGTGAAATTAGAGATCGTAGAAGATTCGTTGGAGGAAGAACATGGACCTCTCAATAAGCGATCCAAGACATTTTCCACTCTTCAACAACAGGTATACACGTCTTCCCCTGTTTGATTCCCGAGAAAGTGAAGGAAAATAAACGAAAACAATGAAAATATAACATCTTGTGCATAAAATCATGAACTTTTGTAGATTCTCTATGTTTCTGTATTAGTTTGACCTGGGATTTATATATTTTTATAAAACTCATTTGGTTTATAGTTGTTATGATTATTATTATTATTATTAATTTTCAATATTTTCATTTGTGTTATTGTTGATCATGAATTAGCAATGGGGTGCTTGGAATGATAATGAAGCGTTTCCGGTCCCTCCATCTCAATACAACCCGCTTGATGAGCCTAGCCCGTTAGGTTTGCAGCTGAGGAAGAGCCCATCATTGTTGGATTTGATACAAATGAGGCTCTCTCAAGGGACTGAGAACGTTATTCCTGTGGTTAAGAAGGAGAGTAAAGCCACCGCGGCTTCTTCCAGTAATACTGACAAGCTCAAGGCTTCCAATTTTCCTGCTTCAATTCTAAGAATCGGGCGTTGGGAGGTGATGGTGATATGTTTTGGTTTTGTAGTGCTTTCATATTTTTTTGGGAGTTATTAGGTTACTGAGAATTCTTTCTTTTTTTGGTTGGCAGTATAAATCGAGATATGAAGGTGATTTAGTGGCTAAGTGTTATTTTGCAAAGCATAAACTTGTTTGGGAAGTTCTTGATGGTGGTCTCAAGAGCAAAATAGAGATCCAGTGGTCAGATATTATGGCTCTGAAGGCAAACTGTCCTGACGATGTGCCTGGAACATTGAATGTTGTGGTAATGTTATTGGCAACTTGTACATGCTTTGTGTTTATATTGTAGTGGTGTAAATTGATTTATTGGTAATTGGTTTTGTAATGCAGCTTACTAGACAACCCCTTTTCTTTAGGGAGACTAACCCACAGCCTAGAAAGCACACCTTGTGGCAGGCTACGGCAGATTTTACTGATGGGCAGGCTAGCGTACAAAGGTTGGATACTTGTGCTTTCACTGGTGATTTTTTACATTATCATTACCGGTTCATATTATAGAGTCTGAGGTTCAGTTTGTCTTGGCTGTGTAACATAGCGAGTTAAGCTTCTGCTCATCAACTAACTTGATCTTTTTTTTTTGGTTTCCTTTATTGAAGAGATTGTGCATACTTACATTATATAGCTTCTATAGATCTTGATCTATGCACTTATGCTATCAATATTCCATCTTTGAATCTTGGAATATTTTGGTTGTCGGAAATATTTTTATCAGGCTTAGACTTATCACGGATGTGTTCTCTTACAAATTCTTCTTGAAAGATATGTACTTGTATATTTGATGAGACTGAAAAACTGGTGCTAAATTTGACATTGTGATTTGTAGGCAACATTTTCTGCAGTGTCCACCAGGGCTGTTAAACAAACATTTTGAAAAGCTCATCCAATGTGACATGCGTTTGAACTTCTTAAGCCGACAGCCGGAAATAATTTTGGACTCACCATACTTCGAACCAAGGGCTTCTATATGTGAGGATCTAGATGAAGTCAAAGGTGATCACATCGAAACTAGTAAAGGGCAGTCTATCTCTGGTTTCCAGAGACTATCGTCACCAGCTGCAGCTCATTCATCCTCCTTTGAAATTGAAAAAGGGGATCCTTCTGGTATTGGATCAGAACAGATGTCTCGGGAAGCCCCTTCTACTAGCTCTGGTACAATAACAATATGTTCCTTTTATTTTGAAGTTTTAATATTCTTTTTCTAGCCTAGATTTATTGATATATATGTATACATTTTTTTTTCCCATTTAATGCGATTTTTCTTAAAATCATGCATTTTGCTAATATTCATGATATTGGTGTTGTTTTGGTGATGAAATATATAATGGTACGGGTAGTAGGTATCACCTGTGAGAAATGACGAAGCCATTTGAGTTTGATATATGCATAGAAATACATTAATCTGATGTGACATTTGATTCATTCATAGTTTATTCAGTTTGGTTTTCAGGTGTCAAATCTCTTCAATTACTGTCATAATTTTCTTTGGAAGAATATATTATTATATGGGGGGATATTTTGAAAGAGTACATAATATTTAAATATATTGGAAAAAAACCTTCTAGTTGTTAATTTATCCGTTGGATTTCTTGGGTAACGTTGTGTTGCGTTAAATATTTATTATGAATGGTAGAATTCTAGTATCATTCGTATCCCTAGGTCTTGGCTATGTACAGTTCTTTGTGAGCTTTTATTACATTTGTGGTTGCACATTCTAGTTCTCAATGACAAATTACTGTTCTAATATTAGTGATGGAAGCTCATGCAATTGAAGGGAGTGGAACTGGTGAAGTAAATTCAAAGGCGCCAAGGAATTGGGACCAGATAAAAGTGCCAGGGCTTCACCCTTCTATGTCTATGAGTGACCTTATGAACCACATCGAACATTGTATTTCAGAACAGATTACTTCTGGAAATCAACCTCTGACTGAAGAAGGATCAGACTGCCGTGACTTTCTGGAGGACATTGCACAGTACCTTCTCAGTGATACTCAATTATCAGCTGCTTCTGATGAGAAGTCCCTCATGTCGAGAGTCAATTCTCTCTGTTGCCTTCTGCAGAAAGAACCCGGTACAGCTCAAAACACCCAGGTTATTGGGGAAAGTTCTGATGAAAGAACCAATGACATAAACAGAAAGGACATGCAGCTAACCAACACTTTCGAATCAATTCATGATAACAGAACGATAGACGATATTAAACCTCCTGAAGGGGATACTAAGGATGTCTCTAGCAGCAAAGCACCAACAGGCATGTCAAGGAAAGACTCATTTGGGGAGCTGCTGCTTCATCTCCCACGAATTGCATCTCTCCCGAAATTCTTATTTAACATTTCAGAAGACGACGGCGAGACTCAAACTAGGTAGTTAGTTTTCTCTCAGTTAAAAGGTTGAGAATTTGGTGGTGGTTTAATGTAAATCTGAATGTTGTGTAGAAGTTGCTGCTATTGTCATGTCCTTGGGGGTTCTGGGATTCAGAAATTTGTTTTGATGAAGAATCCTGATAGCATATTCCCATGTAAAAAGAAGAAAAGTTGTAGCTTTCAGTGTTGCTTGTTTTTTAATTTTTGTATTTTAATTTTTTTTTTGTAAAACATGACTTCATTGTAATAATTTGTAAGTAAATTATATTGATGATCACTCATCCTAGCAAGTTGCCTGTTTATTTTATTCTGCAGTGTACGCCTTATTGAGCAACTAGTTACTAGGATGATATTTTTCTTGTCCAATATTTGAAAGACAACGATTTCTTCACTAGACAACGTCCAAATTTTTGGATACACAAATTATGTCATAGCTATTTGTTGTGAAAATAACAAATTCTTTCCTCCACAAGGGAAAGAAATGCTACAGGAAAATAAATAAAAAAAACAAATCCGAATTTGAAATGAAAGTTAAGAGTGGTAATCAACTAACGTCCCTAATGAGAATCTTACTTCGTTGTACTCTGGAATGATGGAAGATCAGTTTCAAAATATTATTTGTTTACAACATTTTAGTATTTACGAGTCTGGTTAGGAGTGTTTTATGATACAATAGAACTACTTTTTAAAAATTACACTAACGTTTTGTACTGTAAATTGTGAGTGAATGAAAGTGATCAAAGTTGATTGCATAAAATATGTTCCTTTTCAAGACATATTGGTTGCCAAATAATAACAATACTTATAAAATTTTAAAAACCAGAAATTAGCTAAAAACTACTCGGCACATAATAATAATTTTTGGGGTCTGGTTTTGGTGCATTTTTCTCAACTTTCTGTGCCTTCCGCTTCAAAGATTGTGTTTCCAAGCTTAGTTTAGGTTGATTTTTGTCACACTGCTGAATCTTCTTCTCCTTTTCCTTCAAAACCAGGCTGCTGGAAGGTTCTGCGTTCTGATCATCCTTCTTCTCAACCAAACCTGTAGAATTTTCGACCTTCCTGGAATTATTTTCACACACTGAATTCTGAACAAGATTGCCTGCAATGCAACAAGAAGTAGTAGACAACAAAATCAACAAAAGCTGATTAATCACGGAAAACAAAATACTCTTCAGGATTGTTAATCTATCCAAATTATATTTACCTGACTGAGTTAAAACTTTGTTGCTTTTCCCTTTGGCCTTAACTGGTGCAGAAGAATCCGGTTCAGAAGGGTTTTGTTTTTTCCTTAGTCTCAAACAAGGAGAAAATAATTCCAGAAAATAATACATCCTGAACCCATGTCAGATTCAGATGAGAGATTTCGGAAACAGGACATATATTATTAATTCAGGCAAACAAGAATCAACTTGGAAATATATAACTCAAACAGTAAAGTAGAAACAAAATCAGACACTGAATCCAACAAGAAACGGGAAACAGAAACTGAAGCACGGGTCTTCTCCAAGGAGAGATTTCACTTCATTACATACATACTTACATAGATTATGGTTTATGCTCCGAAAAGAAAATAGACGGTGAGTAATACTAATAATTGTGTTAAAATGCAAAGTTTATATAAATAGAAACTTGTTCAATTTGATCACCGATTTTAAACTTTAAGCTGTAACGGAATATGTGATGCAACCAATATTAAAAGGAGCCATATATTCCCTTTATTTATTTCTAATATATAGACTTTATCCAATCATTTATATAATATTCATATGTTTATAAATAAAATAAATAAATATATCATAATTAAAATTTATATGTTCATATATATATATTTTTTTTCAGTTTCATCCTTGCTAGTCCATACAATGTCGTTGAAGACTAGATGTTTATTAATTAGGTTATAATTTGAGCCACTGTAATACCATAAATTAATCGAGTCAATCCCTAATTACATAGAGTTTCCATTTTAGTTATCATGTCAAAATGATTAATGCAAATTCAAAATAACAAAATTTAGGTCATTTTCAAATCACATTAACGATTGTGTTAAAAATAATTGCCTAAGAAATTTAAAAAAAAAAAAAACAATAATACAAACATATATAAGAAAAATGAAAATCCATATAACTATGAACAATATCTCGCTGTGAATTTTGTAAAAAGAAAAATTCCTTCAGTCTTGCGCATGCTGAAAAGTTATCTTCTGAATTGAATCAGAAGGAGAAAAAAAAAACAAAAGAAAAACAAATGGAGCCTGGTGAATGATATAACTAAAGTTGGCACCATTTCTCCAATCCGGCCACTTGAGCAACATTCCTGGGATAAAATTGATACTTCTTCAAGCTGTTTGGTGAGGAAGAAAAAGAATACTGGTTCAGCATGCATATGATTTGCATCTGAAATTATGTCATGTTGAGTAGTTGACCATGCATACATTTTCGTGATGCCATGCATGATTCATCAAATATCTAATGGAATGCACCTGTATCGAAAATATGGATACAGAGCTTGTATTATGTTTGCATAGTATCATAGGCGACTTCTCCGTTTCTCAATATCACTTCTTTTTACAGTGATGAGTTCAGTGACAGGAAAACATAAAGCTTACCTCGGTAATTGGAAGTACCTTGAGCATGAAAATTAATCGGATATGCAGATAGAAGTTCATTTCTCTTCCAAATGGTAAATTCTTTATCCCTCTAGCCAGGTACGACGGATAACCTGTTTGATTAAACTGGATAGTTGTTGATTTGAGGAAGGAAATTTGGACACGTTAACCGACAGTTAACAGTTGTGCAGCAGGCAAATTAGGAGGACTACCAGTATCTGGAATGCAATTGTGGTGATGAATAGAACCTAAAATTTAAGTGTACTTTGTCATTCATTAAACATTTTCATAAAGCATGGATGATAGAAAAAATTCATGCTGGCGGTTGGTGAGAAATGTCTTAAAAAGTTGTCATATAACATATAACTGAAACTCTAAATAATATTTTTACCAGGCATAAATTAATCAGTGCAACACATTTTTCACCAGTAGTCTCCACATGAACATGCACCATCCTTGAAATGGTGAAATCTATTCGCATCCCTAACCACAATGACTCTCCCTGTAATCTTGGATATAAATTTGGTTGCCGTATGGCAGTCTAAACAAACCCGGAGATTCTTAATGATCTTAATTTCAGTTCCAGGTTCAGTGGTGATAAGGCCAAATGCAATGGCCAACTTCTCACTGTGGACCTTCACCATTAGCTCCTTCTCTTCCTCCTCCACGTCATGCAAAGCTGTTACAGTCTCTGTCTGAAATCCAGCTTCTCTCATCTTTCCATTCAATTCCTCCAGTTTTGCATAGATTGTTGTTGATAGGGGATGGAGCTGATCACCAGATGCGAAGACATGTGGGGTACCACCAACCTCAATTAGTGTGCACCCAGGAGTCTTTGAAAGCTTTCTCTTCTTAACTACTTGTCGTACTGATGCAGCCTGTAGATAGTCCCTCTCGGCTGAATAAATGTTTGAGAGTAAGACATAGTATCCAACATTTTCAGGGTCCATTTCAAATAGCTTGTCAGAAGCTACACGAGCGAGGTTTGTGTCTTTATGTATCATGCAAGCGCCAAGCAATGCACCCCACACAGCAGGGCCTGGATCTACTGGCAGTCCCTTTATGAATTCCAAGGCCTTCTCTAATTGTCCAGCTCGACCAAGGATGTCAACCATGCAGGCATAATGTTCAGGTAAGGGCTCAAATCTGTGATCATGAACCATGGATTGGAATATTTCATTTCCTTCTTTCACTAAGCCAGTGTGACTGCAAGCATACAAAGCCGAAAGAAAAGTTACTCCAGTAGGCCGAATGCCAGAACGCAACATCTCTGAAAAAAGCTTTAGAGCTTCCTGCCCTTGTCCATGGAGGCCATAACCAGAAATCATAGCATTCCAAGTTACCTCAGTCTTTTGTGGCATCAAGTCAAATAACTCTCGAGCCTCTACAATGTTTCCACACTTTGCATACATGTCAATTAGAGCTGTCGATACATATATATTAGACTCAAAATTCCTGCCCTTAACTAACCCATGTACCCATTTTCCAAGACTTAGTGCACCGAGTTGAGCACAAGCAGAAAGAATACTTGTTACAGTTACAGGATTTGGAATGACTTTAGAGGCCTGCATTTCCTGGAAAAGTGAAATTGCCTCCTCTGTTAGGCCGTTTTGGGTATAACCAGCTATCATGGAATTCCAAGACGCCAAACTTTTCTCTGAAGACTCGTCAAAAAGCTGACGAGCGGCTTTAATTTCATTTAATCTACTATAAACAGTTGTTAAAGCAGTTGTAACAGAAGAATTTGAAATAATACCAGATTTCAGACAGAAACTATGAATGCAATTAGAAAGATGTAAATTTCCGAAAGGATAAAACACGGGAATCAACCCCACAAACGTGCTTGAATTAACTTTCTCCCCTGTAGCAAGCAATTGTCGAAAAAGTCTCACTGAAGACTCGGTCTCACCATTGCAAGTATATCCAGATATCATTGCATTACAAGATATCAAATCCGGCCGACCAATCTCTCTAAATAACAATTTTGCCCTCTCAATCTCCCCACATTTCGAGTACAATGAAACCAATCCAGTTAGCACATAAACATGATCATGGAACCCCAACTTTAAACCCAAGCACTGAATCTCCATCCCCAGTCTCAACTCTTGCAACTCTGCTATAGCCGGAAGCACGGCCGCCACACTAGTCGAATCCAACCAGGTCACCCCATTCCTAACCATGTCCCCAAAAACCCAAATCGAATCCTCAAAACAAGAATTCTTTACCAACCCAGAAATCATAGTATTCCACAAAACCGTATCTCTCTCACACATTCTATCAAACACTCTCCGTGCAAATGCAACACACGAAAACTTGAAATACAAATCAACCAAAGCAGCACCAACAAACAAATCATCTCCATACCCGTCAATAATCGTTTGTCCATGCAACAAAACACCTATACGATGATCAAAACAAGTCGAAGATGCTGCAGATATTACAAACGAATAAGTAAAATTATCCTGCTTAAGATAAGTATTTTTCCTCAAATGGGAAAACAACAAAATCGAAGAATGAGGCATGTTATTATTGGAGAAGCCGCGAATGAGGACGTTGAAGAGGAAGAGGTCGGGCTTAGGAATGGAGTAGAAGAGGTCACGCGCGTAGCACATGGCCTTGAAGTCGGAGAGTTTGTGTACGAGTTTTGTGACAGTAGAGAGATCGTTTTGGTAGCCATGGAGGATGATCTGGGCGTGAGTTTGAGCAAGCTGAGAAAGTGTTTTGGATCCTTTCAGAAGACTCAGAAATAAGTTTCTGCTTCCTGGTGTATTGATAGACATATGGGGTTAGAACTGTTTGTGAATAACTGACTCGAGATTCATATAATGGAAAAAGGCGGCAAAGTCCGAGTAGACGTTTGCGCGCGCATGGCAGTTCGCGCCTCCCAACAGCACTGCACTGCCGTTTAGGGTTCATTTGACGAAGTTTTTCCCTCTGTTAAATATAGTGTAAATAACATTTGGATCCCCGATTTCACAAGCAATAATATAGTTTTATAAATTTAGGACTTATTTGATACAAATAACCAAATACTATTATTATTTATAAAATATAAGAAATCAGGGACCTGAATATTATTATCTCATTAAATAATTAAAAATGGATTTTCTGAGCATGAATAAAGATGTTTTCAATAAAATAATTTTTAAATATATTGTCTTGATATAAAAATAATTAAAAGAAAAATAATATGAATATCTGATGTTCTTTTTAAAAATAGCTTTAAAAGATTTATTGGGCACATTATTTTTTTATTTATATATTTTTAAATAAATATAAATAAATTTCTTTCATTTTTAGTGTCAATATAATTTTAATTTTAATTTATTTTACCAATTGAATCAATGAACAGCAACAAAGCATCTTAATTATGTACAATAAGATGTATAATTATTGAGAGGTTGCATGAATGAATATACAAGAGAATAATTTGAACTTCTAAATTTTTGTTCCTTTCCCTTAAACTTTTGCTTCTACAATGTATTCATTCAATCCTTTGTTTCCTTTTGCACATTTCTGTTCATATCCATGATACAAAAAATTACACCTAAGATGGATGGATCGAAGAAAAAAAAAAAGAAAGAAAGAAAATTATGAAAATCCCAACAAAAGTTAAATAAAAAAGAATCAAATTTACATTTACTGGGATAGACCAAGCAAACAGCATTGCATATATATATATATATATATATATACACACTTAATCTCGGTTGAAGTAACAGTGGTAAATTTGTTAGCGTATCAGCAGCTGGTTAGGGCCAAGAATTTGCTGCTCAATCCTTCTCCAAAGTTTGTTTCTTTTGTATAAGATGAGTCCTAAGGCTGTATTCTTCTACCTGTTTTTTGAAGCCGGAAAGCAGTCAAATTACAATCCGAGATTTTGATTAACAAGTAGAATTATGCATGAAGAATAGGCAGCTAATCTTACGCAGAGATAGAAATGCGGAAGCATAAAAAAGTTAACTTTGACATGAACTTTGTTTTAAAGCTATTGTCAGGATTGATACGCACTTGGCCAGCAAGTTTGATGGAAGACGCATCGGATGTGGCCACATGTATAACAAAATAGAATTGCAACATGACAAAAGACAAATGGGCACATGAGGGGAGGGAATAATGAAGCAATTGACAGCCTGCACATTGGCCCCAAGCAATTTAATATCTAACCAGGTTAAGAATTCCTACCCTCAACCATATCATGTAATTGAAATGGGTGAGCCTGAATGGTGTAACTATGGAGTAGTGGTAGCCCCACCGTGATTCTATGTCAAGAAACAGATGTGAGACAAGCATTCTCTGAAACAATCAATAGACTGGATTTTTGTACTTAAGAGTGTCTTTGGGACAACAGAGCAGACAAAAGTGAACAGCTCAATTTGAATGGCAAACATGCTCAGGCATATCAGGTCAATGAATAGCTGGATGTAAAAAGTCTATTCGAGCCCATATGATATTAAATGGAACCCTTCAAAACAAAAGTATTCATTTACTTTGTTGAGCTTCATAGGCAAACCAAAGCTTTTTGGGATGATACTAAAGATTTGGGGCTAGAATTCAATGTTTGTCTAACCTTCTTCATGTGCAAGACCAAATTTCTAATAACAACTTGGAATCAATATGTGTAAACACACATCTTGATCCAAACATCGACTGAATTTGTTATGGTTATAATTTAATTTAATTTAATGCAATGAAGGAATTTGAACAGAAGGTCCGTTGATTAACCTGACTCAAATATCGCATTACAGCACCACAACTCAAAGGCTTGAACTAATTTTTTTTTTTTCCAAATAAAAAACAACAATAATATCATCTAACATATAACTACTTATTATCAGCTCACCAATTCAAGATCAATTTTTTTCTTGTAGCATTGTTCTCACCTGCATAGCTGCTGTTGAAGCCAAGAGAGCTTCACACTCATCCAGCTTTATTTTCTCTTGTGCTCCTACAACAGCAAGTTCAGAAACCAAATTGTTCATCTCCTCCACCTGCAAAAGTTAAGGCACCTAAAAGGAGTTAAGCACCTGGATTACCCATATATGTAAAAAGCTTATTAGCGAAACAGACATGTTTTAACATCAGAGTCAGAAGTTTGCACAAGGATCAAAGAAATGCAGCCCTAGAACTAAAATATTCCATCAAATTGTTTTCATGGTAGCGGAAAGAACAAAGAAGAATGGCAAGAAATTTATTTCTCAACAGGAAAAAGTAATGTGTATCAAACATCAAAATAATGGTTTCAACATGTACTAGGTGCCAACAGTAAAATATAGAAGAATTATAGTCCTTTACCTCTGGCCGCTAGTGCCCAGCCACATGATATCATGTAGGCTTTGGTATCCTAATTATAAACCTTTAATGATGGTTATGCAATCTCTATAGGATGAACAATAAAAAGAAAATTTTCATTTGATACGTAGAAAATATTTCCTAAACAAAAGTTAAATGAGTTATGCACATGGAATAACATAACATTGTACTTATTAATCATAATACATCACCCTTGATAATAAGGAACATATGGAGGATCCCATTGCCTGCATCACGTCAACAGCTGAGCAAACAGCAGCCTTTAAAGATTCAATGTCTGCCTGTAAAAGAATAAATCCATTAATGATGCCAAGATTTCTCATTTTGGATATTAATTCTGATTACTGAAAACAAAACCTAAAATACCTTTGCTCCTCCAGTTATTGGAACACGGACAGTGCTTGCCTCCAAATCTTCTACAACCCCAGACAAAGAATTAATATGATCTCTTTCAAGGGAAGCCCAATCATCAAGGTAGGCCACCTGATAATTTTTGTAGATGCAAGCAATTAGATAATGGCATCAGTGACCTATATGGTAACAAATAAATGGACATAGATAAAACGTAAAATAAACAAGTCAAAACAAAACTTTTCTTATTACATTAGACATGACATGGTATGGAGTTCTTTTTGTTGCTGAATTTATTATGATTAAAGCTAAAATAAATTGTGTTGTTTTCCTCGTCACCAAATGTATTTGTTTCACAACGTAAAACTGAATTCAAAGGGTTGGTATCAAAGCAAACTGATTCCAACTTACAGAATACTTTTCCTTTCACAATGTAAAACTCAACATCCAGTGTAAGTAAGCATAGAATAATTATGTACCACTTGAGCAGAAAGTGGAGAAGTACCATTTTTAGGTGATTGATAATCGTTAACTACGCATTTCAACATAGCAGGACATTTTCTCTCAAAATTTGAAACAAAATGTCCTTCGGCACATTAAAATGAAAAATTTTGAGATCCATTTTGGGTATCCCTTTGTTCGCTTCTAATGAATGTATGCCCTTTAAAACAATACACTCATCTTAATGAAAGCCTTTTCATCTTATGGAACTATTTCAAGGGAAATTTTATTGTTGACACGTGTTGGCCATCCACAAAGGTAATTCATCAATGATCTTCTTTGTTCGTTCAGTTTCTAAAGATAAAAACACATCTGGGAAGAACACAAGAATGGTTGTCCACAACTCTACCCACCAATATGAACATCAACGATATTTTTCTCTTCATCAACTTTCAAATTTAAGACACTTGTCCCCTAATAATTCCCAATTAACCAGACATCACATATATTTCCAATTCTTTTGTAAACATTCAAGATTTCGCATAGCCAATAGGCATATATCAGTTCAAGAAGTAAGAAACTGTAAACTCATTTACTTCCACACATGGAAGTCGATAAAGGTAGACTGTAATTCTCAGAACTGGCTTGCATTCATCTATACAAAGATTTTTGAGGCATTCCAATTCCAAGTTACAACTAGCTCTCATTAACATCCACAGCTTACAGCATACTCAAGTTTCAGACACGTGGACATATGTCCAGCCAGATATCACATGTTGGACACCTGGCAGAAAATTTAAGGTGCCCTTCCATATTTATTTAGGGCCATCTTAAAATCTTAACAGCTTAAAATTATCAACCGAACACCTATAATAATAAGAGCCTAAATTTTGCTTTGCCTTAATATGGCTAAATCTACGACCTTGAATGTTCTGAAGCACAGAACATATTAAGATATCAAAAGTGCAACGTGTGATATGATTTCCAATAGATTAACTGGAAAATCAGTAGTAAATCCGGTGGCCTGTTCTGATGATGCTACCTATAGGACAAGTTCCAAATCCATTCAAGCCTGCAGTCCCACAAAAGGCTGCAGCTTTGCCCTGACTATTTGCTATTGGATCAGGCTAGAAGAGTGGTTTCTCCACAACTTGAGATTTTATCAAGTTTCAATATCTCATGAACTCAAGAAAGGGGCTCAATGCCTATAAATGACACTTCTATAAACTAATTTTCAAAATAAACAAATATTTTCTTATATTTGACAAATAAGTTATAACTTTGTTATAGAAATATAAACAATTAATGAAAAACTAATATTTATCATAAATAATGGAATTATGCTTATGCATATGCACATGAAATATAATCATCAATTGTTCTGTCTCTATAAGTTGCCCAATATAAAAGCACATCAGCAGTAACTATGTATGAAATTTAAAATTATAACGTGTGTTAACATCAAATAGGCAAAAACAATCCAAGGAACCAATGCAATCAATTAAGCGCTACTGATAAAACAACAACATCTCAAGGGGGAGAGGAAATACTTGATTGTTCAAAACTGAGTTTAACTTGAGTTCCTGCTTCTGCTGTTCAAGATTGATCCTTTTCTTAATTACTGAATCCCACAGGCTTAAAGTAGCATCCCAGACGTTATATAGAGTTTCCTGCACCAAGAAATCAAGGTTTCCTTGAAATAAATTTGGCATGTTGTAGAAAGGGGTACTATCTTAGTGTCAATTCTTAATAGGGTTTACGGAACAAATTTAAAACGTCTAATATATATGGTTATTTCACACAGATAGAATCCTACCTCAGCTGTTACTTTCTGAATAAAAAGTACAGCCTCCGCTCTGGCATTTGCAAATCGCCACTGCAAATATCTATTATATAGCAGCCGCAGTTGATGAGCATCATCTATGTAGCTTGCACTCTTTTTCCCTTTCTTAAAATCCGCAATAAAACTGAGCACAGAAGTTGAGTTGTTGGATTGGCTAGCAGTAGTTGATGACCTTATCCGAGATGGACTGACTCCTCTTGGAGGAGTCGATGGTCTTACCTGAGATGGACTGACACCTCTTGAAGACGATAAAACCGATGTCCTACTTGGTGATGGAGGTCGTGATCCAGCAGTAGACAATGACTGAGATCTAACTGCAGGAGTTGCTAATGTTGATCTCTCTGATGAACTTGAAGAAACAAGCCTGTGAGGTCCGGACACTCGCATTGAATTATCATCAATTGACTTTGCCTCAGACCCTACTCTACCAATTTCATCAAGTGATAACAACCTCGTAGTAGGATCACTAGCAGATTTCTGTAAAGGTCGACTCAAACCAGCATCAGAAGTAGAAATTCTCCTTAAAGAAGACAATCCAATTACCTGAACTGATGTATCTGAGCTTCTGACAATCTTATCTGCAAAATCTGCACTTTTAGCCAATGAATTGGAAGACACCCTTCCACCAATTCTAGTAGGCCATCGATGCTGATCTATCAATCTAGTATGTAAACCATCAATTGGTTTAGAATTCTCTGATTGATCAGGTGCGTTCTTGCCTTTAAGAGGACTCCTTTTTCTCTCTGGTGTGGGCTTCCTTGACAAAGTATTAGGCGTTTCAGCCTGCTTATGAGCCACATTTGAGGACGGTCTTAAAGTGCGATCCAAGGAAACATTAGGAACTGGTTTTTCCTTCTTACTTACAGGAATTGAAATTGTATCTGACTGAAAAGATACACTCAGACTTCTCATTGTAGAAGGCCATAAACTTTCTGGTAAACGGCCACCAGTACTTAACCTTCTAGATGACAAATGTGTATATATAGACGACTCGTGAACGGGTGTAGATGGACTAGGTGGTGACGGTGGTGTTGATGGGCGCTTTCTCTCAGCTGAAAGCGCCCTCTTCGAGCCCAATTGAGCATGTGAAGAAGGTATTGTTCTTGTAAGGTTTGGCGATGGGCAACGCCTGGGAGCAGAAGAAGCAGTTGAAGAAGCAGTTGATCGGGAAGGTGATTTGTACCTAGAACTAACATCTCTTGTTCGCGGACGGCGAATGGATGCTTTATTGAGTGCATTGTTCTTCTCAGCTGGAACCAAAGGTGGTCTTGGAGTATCAGTTGGTGTCTGCTTGTGCAATGCTCTCTGTGATTCACATACATCCATCAAACACTATCCAAATTAGACCACATTGATGGAAATCTTTCAGAAGACTAAACTAAACCACATTTTTTACAGCCTTGGCTGGCTATCATATATCCAGCATTTCAGAGGAATAACTTTTACACCAGTCGCTCAAAAAGAAGATCCTTTTCTCTGCAGTAAATCTGCCACAAAATTAACACAATCAATAGTAAGATACTTACAGAATGGCAGCAGAAAAAGCAAAGAATAATGAATAACAAACTCAGAAGGAAGAAAAAGCAAAAAATGGAAAAAAGAAAAAAAAAAGATTACATCTTTACAGCAACCCAGATCTGATTGAAGATGAATTTGAGAATTACAACAAATGATCACAAATGGGTATTGTTTTTTCATCAAGAAAAGCCCAAATCAACGCAGATCAGGCCATTGCAAGGAAGTTAATTTTACAGAGTGATAAAACAACAACATTTGGGACAACAATGGGGTCACAGAAATTTGCGGATAGTGTCACAGCGTGCATTAACGGTCATCACTAGAAATTACTTTTGGTTTTTGCCCCAAATATTACAACCCACGAAATATATCGCATTTGCAGTTGTTTCCCTGAGGAAAAAAAAAGGGAAGACTAGAAAAGGAACCGCGTTGTTGTCGGGGTAGTTGTAGGATAAGACAGAAGCAGATGAGTGCGTAGGATAAGAAATAACCATGCCTTATGAGAGACTTTTGGCTCAGTTTAATATATGTAATATTTTCTTTTTCTTTTTCATTTCTGTGTATATTTCCCTTTTGTCCCTCTCACGGGAATGCCATGGTCGGCTTGGCTGGCAAAAATGGGGTTAACACCTCACTCAAAACCAGCCCCCACTCTTTTCCATGAAAGTGATCTCAAAATAAAAAATTTTTAAAAAAAATCTCTTCCCTATATATATATATATATATTACTTTTCATTGATGACCAAAGATTTTAGAGAGATCTATAAGAAATTACAGTCATTAAAAAAAAAAACAAAATTTGCACTTAATTATGAATGTTTTACCAATCTAATGCTAAAAAGATGACAAATTTACTATACAAAATTAAGGTAGGAAGAAGTAGGAATAATGTGGTTTGTTTGTATGCATATTATTTTAACATAATTTATTATTAGAAGAATGAAACTGCAGGTGCTAATGATCTTGGGATATGGGAACAGATATGGAGAATCACGTGCAAAGAAGATCATTGTTCATCCCCATGAATAAACAGTGCAAAGTTTACATTAATTTAAGCATAAAAAAAAACATAGTACAAATAAAGAAGTGATTTTTACAAGGCATCTCTATGTGATTTTTAAATTATTTTATGATTTGACCATCTGGGTACTTTAATTTTGAAATTCAGGAACGAACATCGATAAAACCCTCTGGGATTATGATTTAATTTTGGATTTAAATGGTGATTAAAAAGCTATTAATGAAATTTTTATGACAAACAATCGTTCTGTGCTTTTGGCAGGTTTATGTCTCTGATATTCAAGACATATACAGTGATTAAACTGTTCATATAAATCTCTCTCAGAAATTGCACAGAACAGACACAGAAAGAAAGAAAGAAAGTGAGAGAAAAAGACAGATCATTGAATCGAATCTGATACTAATTTATATGCAAATTGTATCACATAAAT
>JAXCLQ010000013.1:938366-948406 GCA_035584115.1 Cedrela odorata | reverse complement strand
TTTTTTTTTTCCTTAAATTCTAAGTCTAATTAGGCTTGGATCATCATTAATTAAATATTCATTTCAACTAATAAAGATTAATTTTGTTAAAAAAAATCTTAAAACTAATTAACTCGATAATTTTTTTAAAATTAAATTATAATAATATCACGTCAACTTATATGAACGAGAATTAAAGGAAAAAATATTTATACGAATAGACGATGTGTGTGTATATATATATATATGATATGTATTTATTTAATATTTTATTATCTCGACATAACTCATTATTGTTAAAATAATTTATTTTTATAAAATGTAAGAAAATTAAATAGTTTCATGGATAATGTCATTCAAAAACTACAAATTTTGTTTCTATAAGAATTGAAGACGCATTGAATAACCAAACCTAGATGAATATTAATTAAAAACTTTGCTAGTTATAAATTTGCAAGACCAATAGCTTAACTTAAATTGAAAGTTATTATTAATTAAAATCATTAACCACCTTTTGATCTCCATCAAACGGTTGCCCATGTTTGGACAACTGCCTTTATGTTGATCCCAATCTTGAAAGAGAAGGGGAATTTAAATCTCACTTGTTTTTTAAGCAAATTGTGTTTGTCTCAAGGAAGAAACAATGAATGTGTTGCCAACTTTTTAAATTAATTAATCTCATAAATTTTTAAAAATAAATTTGAAAGTCATAATTAGGAATATTATTTAATATTTTTTTATTTCGATTTGAAATGGGTAAATTATAAAACAAATAAAAAAAATACAAAGAATGAGTAAAATATAAGAAAATAAATAAATAAATTATATGTTTTATAATTGGTTGTATGTTGATGTTGGTAGTGTATGTTGTTTAACTCTTAACAATGAAAGCTAAAGATAGTATTAATTAAGAATTAATAATAGATAAATTTTGATGACAAATTTAATTTGATAAATTTTTAGACGAAGTCTTGTTTGGAAATTAGAATTTTGTTTTTCTAATATTATTAATACTCAAATGTCTACTAATTAGAGTTGCTCAAAAGTTGAGACTATTATAATTAAGTACAGTTATCCAGTTTTAAGAGGTTTTAGGTGAATTCTTAAAATGTAGTATTTATCGAGGTAAATTTTGGGATTTCAATCAATCGTCTGTGTCGTTTGTTCTTAAAATTATCATTAATTATAGTGTTGATTATATATATATATATATATATATGTAAACTTGCATAAATATGTTAATAATGATAAGGAATAGAATATGTTAATAATGATAAGGAATAGACTTTAAACTTAACCTTATTGAACAAAATTAATCAAGTTGGAACTAGGGCTACAACAAGTATATATATAGACACACACACACAACTACAAGGAAGATAAATTCTAGCATTTGCATTTACTTGCAAAGGAAAGATTCTTGGCCAACAACCAGTAAAAATATACACAAAACACAAAAGATTCTTGGCTTAAACCTCACATTTTTTATATATTTAATTTTCCCATTTGTATATTGGATTTGTAATCATAGATTGTGACAATTGATGGCAATAAGTAAGTTTTGTAAAGGAATTGATTGGAATGTAATGTATTTTCCCTTTCCCTATGATGATTTAGGGCATTTCTACACTTATTTATTTATTTTGTGGTCCACTACTTTAGGCCTAAAAGAACAAGGCCCATTTAAAAGAAATTTAACAAAATACTCACTTGGCATCAACAAATTGACCCACAAATTGATGCATTAAATCTTATTAAAATAAATAAATAAATAAACAATGGTTCCAAAATTTGAGCTTTAATCATTGTGAAGATCAAGGCAAGAATTAGTTGAATGTTGATAAAGTATTTTCTTTCTTTCTTTCCCTCCAAATTGATTTTCCACATGACATGAAAGGGGACATATCACATGATGTGTTACTTTCACCTTTCCTTTGTGGTCCTTTGTCTCTTCTCTTTTGGCCCTACTAATTTTCTTTTTTAAAATTCATTAAACCAATTAGTACTAACCATAACCAAAAGTATCATATATGAATGAATGTGGATTTGATATCTAAATATAATAATTATATAGTAACTAAACTTGTAGAAATACAAATACAAATTAGCATATTCCATATTAGTAAGAAGAATGATAAAAAAGGTATCTCCTAAGCCAAGTATTGGGGTCCAAAATGTTGTCAACATTTGATTGATTCAATATAATATTTGAAAAGGAATTTCCTTTAGGTTTGTTCTTAATTTATTAGTGAGGTCATTAGGTTTGTTAAGAGCAATTAAATTAAAGATTATTTCAAGAACATTCATAGCTAAATCCAACAATTTAAAAGCATTTTTAACCAAAAAGCACTTTATTGAAAAAGCATTTTTAAAAACTAAACAAATTATTGTTGTTTCACAAATTGAATACTAAAAAGAAAGGAGACAAATGGGTTAATGAATAAATAATAGACATATACATAAATTCATATATAATATGAATGAATAAAGACACAAAACCAGCCAATGTTATTTGATAATAAATAAATGAGTGTTCTTAAGTTAAGACCAAATGATGGGCAGTCATGTGCTAGAAAATAAAAGCACAATCATGCCCCATGCATATGCCATGCTTTTACATGTCTTATTGCTTACCATTATCATTTTGAAGTAATTAATTATTATTTACCTAACATGATAGTCCAAACATTATATTTCCATTTTAATTTATTCTAAGTTTCAAGCATATTATATAAATAATGGGGTTTTATCATCTAAGTCACCGAGTTTTCTAATTTTCTTAAATGAAAACATAATTTTCTTAATTTATCAATTGAAATGAGGAAATTATTTAATACAGATGGATAAAAGCTTGTCCTTAGTTGAGAAAACATAAAAACTTATAGACCTAGATGATAATCTCCCATGAATAATTTAATTGAAGTATTGATCCATCGACTGTGTTTTTGTTTGGTTTTCTAAAATTATGAATTGTCATTCACATTGGATACCTTGCTTTGAAGGCAGAAACCTTCTGCTTCCTCAGAAGAAAAAGAAGAGACATTGACAGTAGTAGTAGTGTGTGCGGGAAAAGACAATTTTTCTCAAGTTTCAAATCTTGGTCTCCTCTCCCTGAAAGAACACCAATAACCAGATTTTATGCCAGGCAAAATGCAATAATGTCCCGAGTTTTTCAAGAATCTGCTTCTGAACCAGCCATATGCTAATTTGAAAAAGTCACTGCCATTATAGTGAAATTTATTAGCACAACTGAAAAGGTAAAATGGAAACGGGCTTATGTTCATACCATTACACGAATCATCTATTTATTAACTTAAAATTGGTATCTTTCTGAGTAAGTTCCTAAACTGCAACGATTCAATGTTTCTAAATCAAGAAGATGCCGGCGGCAAGTTTTTACATTACAGATTACAAAAGATTAACCCTTACAAGTGAGTGCAGAAACCAAAATTTACAAGTTTCTCATCAAAGTTTACCTTGGATTCAAGTAACAACTTTTCACATGTCAGTTTGTGCATACTACATTCTCTTCTACGACCAAATCTGGATCCTCTTCAGCAACCGTACCTAGAGGAAAAATATTTCAATCTGTTCATATTCATTGGGAAAAACGCACAGTGACCTGGCAATGGTATTTGAATAGTGTTTTGGCTCTTCCAAGTTCCAACCATAGCGAGTTATGTGGAAAATCTTATTAAGCTGCAAACATGTAACAATAATCAGACTTGATTAATAACAGTTATGACTTTCTCTTATGATTTAAATTAGAAAAAAGAAAACAAAAAAGTGATGAAGCGCACTCACTCGGAGGTTTTGTCTGTCACCCCTATCATTTTACTCAGGTTGTGTGAACCAACTTACTCTATGACACTAATTATGAGAGTGTTAGATAAAACACCATTTAGTATTTCACGAATCCAGCACCCTGAGCTTTCCCCAAAACAGACTCTATGTTGCCGAGGAACAAATCAAAATCTTTTGCCACACCAAAACCGGCATACATGCCATCAACTGCTGCACTTACAATCCCGCCAGCATAGCCTGCTCCTTCACCAACTGGGTAAAGACCTTTTAAACACGTGCTCTCACAACTGTCACTACGGCGGGGAATCTGAACAGGAGAGCTGGTCCTAGTCTGAAAGCAAGAGTGAAAAATTTAATCACAATTGTGGAAGGTGGAGTGAAATAAAATAACTAATCCGAGCACAAATGCAATGCAATCCAAGAAAACATCGATAGAAGTTTTTTTTTTTGGATAAGAATGGTGTAAGTTCTACAACTATCTGTAATAAAAGTAAAACAAAACCATAGAAAATAACAAAAATTCGTCAGTACAAAATGAATGCTCAACTAATGTAAAAACAAACTAAAAAATGGAAAAAAAAAGATACCTCAACTCCATGAAGAAGGGCAGCTTCAGAGATAAAACCTGGTAACTGGAAAGTTCCGATGTTCATAAAAAAAAAAAAATTTAGATGACATTTTTGAAATATTTTAAGAGAAAGTCAATCAATAAAACTAACTCTTAAGAGAAAAAAAGAGCACCTCTTCGTCAAACATTGAGATTGAATGCTTCAAAGCATCTGTTATATGAGCAGGAAACAGCTCGTGAAGATTAGCTGCCTTCACTCCTAACCGATAACTTGATGGTGGCAGGGGTGTGGCTGATAAAACAAGGCAAGTCAATGTAGATGAAGATTTGGAAGTAAAATAACTCTGGAATAAGAATAAAAATTTCTACCTGATAACTTATTGTCTAGAAAATCTGTAACTTTCTGAACAGGAGCCACAAAATTTCCCCCTCCCATTATGGCTGCTCTTTGCTCAAATTCCCTCTGAGCAATAAAGAGATCATAAATCAATGTTATCTCTGATTTTGAAAAGTGTATCGGCTCTTGAAGCGACAAAATACTAGTTAGGTAAGAGTACAAAGACCCTAACCAGGCCAAAGGTCATTTGGTAGTGTAAAATTATTACATAAATTTTATGGAGAAGAAAACTTCCACAGGGACATAACAAGAGTCAACCAGGGATATTTTTTATATGTAAATTATCGCAAATGCATCACAAACATGAAAGTAAAGCAAAAAAGGTAAGAAACGAAAGGCTACCTGAAATTCGACACCTGCAAGAGGTCCATGGAAATTAAAAGCATTGAAATCCTTGGTTGAGACTGTGACAACAAGTGCTGCGTTTGCCCATCTAGAGGAACGACGAGAAAATGACATGCCATTGATACAGAGTTCTGATGGATTAGTACTTGTGAGAACAACCTGCAATGAATAAATATATGGATTAGTACACACAATTTATTCCAGGGAAGTTTCGTATTACTTGAGATGATTTCTCAATCTTTCTGCATAAAATAACATTCGACTCAACAATCCCACCTTCAGAAGACATCTCTGACAGCAAAGAAGTTCTAAACTCTATTGCATGGATTAACTTGCCCGTTGATGCAACTCATTCAATTACTTTTTCAAGAAAATAGTTAACCAGAAAGTTTAATTTCTAACACATGCAAATTTGTCAAATGGCCAAAAAATCCATTAATTAAATGACCACATGTCCATGAAACAGAACATTTTCTTTTGCAACAAAAAGCAAGAAGAAGAGATCAAATTTGAAATCGTAACCACTACACACAGAACATTTCAAGGTTAACAAAATAGGAGGAGCAGACCTGCCCACCCGGACACATGCAGAAGGAATAGCAACTACGTCTTGTATCCACTCCATTGGAGAGCATGTCACCATCCTTGCCGCCGACATACTTGACAACTTTGTAATCTGCAACTGGTACTTTACCACGTCCCTTGTCAACCTCAGTAGCCAGTCCCGAATACTACACAAAAACAAATTCTTATAACAAAACTTGGAGTTTAATTTAACATATATTGGACTAGATGCTTCAAATTAGTACAGCAATAAAACAACCTTGCCCAGCATGTCATTTTAAAAAAATATATATTTTTTAATAAGAAAGAAGAAAATATTACTAATCTATACAATATTAAGGAATGTCCTTGAATCTGGGCTCAATTAATACATAAATTAAAAGTTCCTTTAATTGGTCAAAATAAATTTTAGAAAATTAAATGAGTCCGCAAGTAATGGCATTCACTGAGTAGTATGACAAAATAATCCTCAAGACACCAGCTTCACAAGTAAACAATGGTTGAACAATTTAAAGAGATAGTTACTCATTCATTTATTAATTTAAATCAGCCCACACCCCTCATTCATTTATTAATTTAAACAGCCCAAACCAAACCCACCCCCCCCCCCCCCCCTTCCAAAATAAATAAATAAATAAATAAATAAATAATTTTAAACACAGCCAACCTGTATGCTGTTTATTAGTTCCTGTGGATGCTCAATCCGCAACCCAACCTGTTCAGCCAAATAAGTTGATAAACTACCTGGCTCAAGCATTATAATACAACACAAGTATTCTTCATTTTCTTAATAAAACTTTTTCAGCAAGAAAATTGATGCAAACATAGACACAGCGCTTAATTGAGAATTAGTAACAATAATCTTAACATTACAAGAGGATGGCATAATTTAAAAGTTTCCTAGTTTAATAGGCTGCGCCATATTTTTAAACTTCCTCATAATAAGATTGCTCCATGCCATTTCTATTCTTTTTATTGGAATAAATCAGAATTCTCAATACCCAAGATATTTAAGAAATAAAATATGTACAAGAGCAAGAAACTTTTTTTTTTTCTCAATTCCTCCCAAGTGAAATTGTTGATTCTATTATTTGTCCTCGGGAAGGTTTCCACCAGCTATCCTATTCACAAACTAGCGCAAAAGTCCCAATGCAACCATATGTATCAATAAACCACATAATCTACTTCCATGCTATACATAAACATGCCACCAAGTCTCAATGCAACCATATGCCACAAATTCTACACATTATCACCAATTCTGCACTGTCCATCAAAGTAGAAGAAGAAGATAATGATGATGAAGGAAAGAAAATAGGTAGTACCGTACGCACATGCCGGCATGCAAACAAACACTCAAATATGTCTATAAATTTTATCAGTTGATCAATATAGAAAATAATACATAAAGGAACTCACAGCAAAATCTTTTGGTACCAAGTTCATGTTATGAGAGAGAAGCATTTGATATATATCTCGTGCAGAATGCCCAACAGCCAAAATAACTGCATCAAAATCCAATTTCTGGAAATCTGACTGTGACTGGTCTTTTGAATTAGAAACTTTGACCCCCACAACATGCGCGTCTTCTATGAGTAGATCATCTACCCTTGTTCCAAACTTGAGCGTAACCTAATTGTTTTGAAACAAGTAATAAATGAAGTATAGAAATATGTAATAAGGATGAAAATTTGATCCCAATATGTTGCATCAATTTCTGATCAGAAAAGCAACTCACACCCATTCTTTGTAAATGTTGACGAAAGTTGCGCAGTAATGGAATCAGCTTATCTGTTCCCAAATGAGGCTTCCCATCAACCAAGATCTTTTTTGGAGCTCCAAAGTGAACTAAAGTATTCATAACCTAAGATAAAACCATGAGTCAATCTTTAAATCTTTTTTGGAGAGCCAAAGTAAAAATTTTCCTCAAAAGTTATTTCAACTGCAGATCTCCCATGAGAACAAAAGCTAAAAAGTTGGATGAATTTTCAAAGACAAACAAGCATTTTCATGACACAAAATGTCATCCCCACAAATCAGAGAAAAGTAGGAACGACACCGGTGTAAAATTCCTAGAGCAATTGATAATGCAAAATCAAAATCACAGAGATACAGAATTGAAAAGATAGAGGAATAGTTCTGACCGCCAAAACACTATCATTGTTTCTTCCAATTCTAGTTACCAGCTTTCCATCACTCCAGGTACCTGCACCACCCTGCCATGAATAAGTCCTTAAATAATAGCAGCCAAAAGTACTTGCTGAGAGATATAACCAAAAAAAAAAAAAACATCCAGATTGACTTAACTAGAAGTAACAGAATTATGAGCAGATACCAACAAATCCACAGGACTCTTCAGCAAATTTTCAGTCATGTAAATGCATAAAAATAAAACTAGAGCAAGGCATAACTTGTAGAATACATTTCATATGCATTTAACGCTGAAGCATTAATGTGGTATATAGAGATACAAAACAACAGAGGAGGTCAATCACTCTAAAACACCATGTTAATTAAATCTTGATATTCTAACCAATTTCTGATATTGAGAATAATTTCAAGCCAGGCCATAATATGAAAGTCAAGAAAATAGAAAATTAATATAGCAATTGACTACCAGTTAGTTTCCAAATGGAGATAGATTATCAACTATTTAAGCAGTAAACAAATCAAAGCTCGGAAAATCAATAGCTAAGGTTCATGCAAATATGAATAAATATGCATAAAGTCATCCCCAAATATTATTTGTCAGATCAATTGCAAGAAAGTTCTAGAACAATTCACATCGAAAACAGTCAGATACTTGACTCTAATACAACAGTAGAAATCAGCATTTGAGGCACTAAAATAATTGTTGACAAAAATACTAAAAGAATCGAGATATAACCTCCCCAAAGCAAAAATTGCTTTCATTTTCCAAAATCCGACGAACAACTAAAGCACCAATGTCACGTCCCCTCTGTTCAACTGCTTGACCTCTTTCTATTAAGGTGACATCTGCACCAAGTTCAGCAAGAACAAGGGAAGCAAACAAGCCAGATGGACCACTACCCACCACTCCTATTTTTGGTTTTTTAATTCTTGGATACTTATATGATCCCTCTGACCCAGAAGAAACTTCTTTTCTTATCAATGTGTCATCACTGACTGTTTTACAATCATTTATTATGCTGATCAAGTCACCACAATCTTTTTCATGAGGCACATGTTCTATAAACCCAACTTTTTGCTCCAACCGTGAAATGAAATCCCAAGTACGAGGCTCTAGATCCAAAAGTTTACTGACGTCCATGTCCACCGTATATACAAACTTGGGCTCCTTTAGGACCTGAAAATCATCAATAAGTCAAATTAGTAGGACATAATTACAAAACTTTGTTATTCATAATATTTTTCTTTTGCAGCATTCATTCAAGAATCTTCAATACATACAAATATTGCATTATAAAGTTCGTGTTCATATTATATAAAGCTGCAAGTGCTTGATGTTAGTGAAAAAAAAATTACATATTCGACAAGGTTAAAGTAGTCGAGACAATACTTCCAGAGCAAATATCCAGTTGAAACTTAGCGTGCATTTGGGAATTCTTATGTGAAAGCTGTTTTCAAGAAAAAACGTTTATTACAAAAGCGACCGTTTGAAAGCACTTTTTGAAAAATCACTTATCGAGCACTTTTTAAAAAACCAATTTTTCTGATTCTTCAAAAAGCACTTCAAGGGCGAAGTGCTTTTATCCAAAAACAAAACTTTCTAAAGAGGGAGAACAACTGTCAAGTACTTCTCCGTAAAACAAAGGTTCTCAGGTCTCTCAATAAAAAGCATCTTCAACACAAACAAGGACAAGCACATGGTGCATTAATTTGCCATTTACATACCTTCCTCGCATCAAACGATTTCCGTACAATCGAAAACGCCTCCGGTGGCAGCATCGAAGCAACCTGACACAACAAACAACAATCAGCAACAACAAATTCCATAAAAAAAAAAAAAAACAAAAAAAAATATCACTAAATTACCGGAAATTCAAGAACTTTAGCAATTTCTTGGAGCAAACCATCGGAGACTCCTCGAAAGTCCTTGCCAGGGTCATCGTGGACCGAAACACCGAGTTTTGACAGTCTCCAGAAACCTTCGAATTTGTTGTCGACATCGCTGAGGACTTGCTTGTGTTTCAGTTTAAGCTTCTTCTTCTCGGACGGATATCTCTTTTTACCGGTTCTCTTGGCGCAGTGGATTACGGGGAGTGTTTGGCTACGAGAACGGAAATGGCTGGGAGTAGAATAAGGAAGAGTAAAGGAGAGGAAGTCGGAGTGAAGGCTCAGGGACATGGCGAAAAGAGTAGCTGTTTACTGTTCGGAGTTTGGGATAAGAAAGCTGCTTTG
>JAXCLQ010000013.1:910381-927635 GCA_035584115.1 Cedrela odorata | reverse complement strand
TTTATAATATTTATTAAAATAACTAAATTATTTTTATGATATTGAATTTTCACTGTCATAATGTTACAATATCTAATTTGACTTTAAAATATATTTTAATTATTTTAATAACGATTAAGGACCTATGCAATTTAATAATTTAATGTATATCTTTATTTATAAAATTATAAAAATTTAGACGTTTTATCTTAATGATCAAGTTATTATGACTTAAAAATTTTAAATTACGATATATCATAAAAAATTAATATCCATACATTAAACTTCAAATGAATTTAAGAATTACTTTTGATAATTTATGAATTATTAGATCAAAATATTAAAATAATAATAATAATAATTTCTCTTTCTCTTTTTATACCTATTCTTTTTCTCTAAAATAATAAATACAAAACCCAAATTATAAACTACATAAATTTCCATTGTAGACGACCCACAAATTGATGCATTGAATCTTATTAAAATAATAAATAAAATAAAATAAAATAAAGGTTCCAAAATTTGACCTTTATTCATGATCAAGATCAAGGCAAGAGTTAGTTGAATGTTGATATTATAATTTTCTTTGAACTTTTCCTTCCAAATTGTTTTCCACATGATATGAACGAGACATACCATGTGATAGGTTACTTTCACCTTAACTTTGTGGTCCTTTAGTCTCTTCTCTTTTGGTCACACTCTTTTTTATTCTTTAATTAGTATTTTTAATACTTTAATTAGGGTTTAGAGTGGCTCAAGATTTTTAATTTATTTATAAATTTTATCAACATTTTTATTTTTGTTTCTATACATTTCAACATTTTTGATACAAACAAGTCGAGATTTAAATCTCACACTTTTTAGTACCAACGAAAAGTGTGCATATAAACGAATGTGAATTTGATATTTAAATATAAAAAATAATGACAAATGATTAGAGAATAATTATAGATATTTTTTAAAATAATATTAAAACATAAAACGTTAAATTTGAAATCTAGATTAATGCATATATGTATAAATTTAATGTAATAACTAAATTTGTACAAAAATACAAATAAAATTAGCATATTCCATATTAGAAAGAAGAATGATCCAAAAGGCGTCTCCTAAGCAACTATTGGGGTCCAAAATGTTCTCAACATTTGATTGATTCAATATAATATTGGAAAAGGAATTTGGGTTTGGATTTTTCTTAATTTATTAGTGGAAATCATTAGGTTTGTTAAGAGCAATTAAATTAAAAATTTTACTCAATCACATCCATATGTAAATCCAACTAATCCAACAATTTAAATGTTATTTTTTTTAATCTATTTCATAACATTCAAAAATATTTTTGAAGTACCTACAAAAAATATGTTTTTATCTATTTTCTTTAAAGCATCCACAAAACTCAATGTATACGAACCATATTTAACGTATTTTTAACGAGTATATACATATTCTCGTAACAAAATTATAGTATATATATATATATATATATAGTCACGTAATTTTATTAATCGAGTATACATACATTTATTGTACGAATATATATTTTTTAAATATATAATCAACGAAGTAAAAATTTGTAACTTTAAAATGTAATATAAACTACCTAAATTAAATCAAAGCACTTAGAGAGATTATTCAAAAAGCAAATGATGTTTGTTCCTAAAGAAAGTTTTTTTTAAAAAAAATATATTTTGTAAAGCATTATTAACCAAAAAAGCACTTTACAGAAAAGAACATTTTTTAAAAGCAAATTTAGAACTAAATAACTTATTGTCGTTTCACAATTTGAATACTAAAAAGAAAGAAGACAAATGGTGTAACGAATGAATAATAGACATATATATTTGATAATAAATAAAGAGTGTTCTTCTTAAGACCAAATGATGGGCAGTCATGTGCTTTGAGTAGAAAATAAAGCACAATCATGAATTATATATAATCAACCAAGCCCATGCATATGCCATGCTTTTACACGTCTCATATGATTTGCTTTGCAAATATTGGGTTGGGTTTTCATCATTTTTAAGTAACTAGTTTATATTTAACTGACAAATACTCCAAAATTGATATAAATAATTGAGATTTTATCATCTAGGTCCCCAAATGTTGACCTGTATTAGAGTGATGGAAATTGTATACAAACAAATGGAGAAAGTATGTCCTTAGTTGAGAAAACACAAAAACTTATAGGCCTAGATGATAATTTCCCATGAATAATTTAACTAAGAATCGATCCACCGACTGTGTTTTTGTTTGGTTTTGTAAAATTATGAATGATGGTTCACATTGGATACCTTTCATTTCATTCAAGGCAGAAACCTTCTGCTTCCAAAGAGAGGAGACATTGTCAGTAGCAGTGTGTTGAAATCTTGGTCTCCCTGAAAGAACATCAATTACCTGATTTATAATAATTTGCAGGTGGATAATGCCAATGTCCAGAGTTTTTCAAGAATCTTCTTCTGCCAAAAAAGTTTATCAAACCAGCTATAAGCTAATTTGAGAAAGACACTGCCCTAATTAACTTTTTACCTAAATACATACAAATTTATAATTAATAGTTAATAAAAGGGATATAAAAGAAATACTTGTACTCAAAGATGGTACATAAACTGATTAGCTCAATTGAAAAGGAAAAATGGAAACTGGCTTATATTCATACCATTACATGACTCATCATATTAACTTAAGAATATGGTATATTTCAGAGTATGTTCCTAAACTACAATGATTCTAAGTTTCTCAATCAAGAAGATACTAGTTTTTACATTACAGATTACAAAAGATTAGCCTTTACAAGCGAGTGCAGAAATAAAAAATTACAAGTTTCTAGTCGAAGTTTACCTTTTGATTTGCACATCAGTTTGTAGCTTCTACATGCTTTTCTACTGCCAACTCTGGATCCTCTTCAGTTACAGAACCCAGAGGAATAATACTCGAATCTGTTCATAGTCATCGGCAAAAGACATGGTGACCTGGCAACACCATTTGAATATTGTTTTGACGCTTCCAAGTTCCAATCATAGAGAGCCATGATAAAAATCTTATTAAGCTGCAGACACATAACAATGATGATATGACTTGATTAATAACAGTTATGGCTTTCCTCTTATGATATAGATATAAAAAAGAAAACAAAAAAGTAATGAAGTGTACTCACTCAGATGTTTTGTTGATACCATTTTACTCAGTTATGTGAAACCACGAGAAAATAATCAAACTTGAATTCTATGAAACCAATCAAGAGAGAATTAAATAAAAAGCCTTTTAGTATTTCACGAATCCAGGACTCTGAGCTTTCCCCAAAACGGACTCTATGTTGCCGAGGAACAAATCAAAATCTTTTGCCGCACCAAAACCACCATCCATGCCATCCGCTGCTGCACTTACAATCCTGCAGGCATAGCCTACTCCTTCGCCAACTGGGTAAAGACCTTTTAAATTCATTACCACGTCCTTTGTGAACCTCAGTAACCAATCCCGAGTACTATACAACAACAGAACAACAAATTTTTATAACAAAACTTGGAGTTTAATTTAACATATAATTGACTAGATGCTTCAAAAATCAGAACATCAATACAATCAGTACATCAAATTTTTTAAAAAATGATTTTGATATGAAAAAAGTAAATACTCTTAATATGTATAATACCAAGGAGTGTCCTTGCATCTGAGCTCAATTAATACATAAATTAGAAGTTCCTTTTAATTGGTCAAAATAAAGTTTAGAAAATTAAATGGTTCCGCAAGTAATGTCATTCACTGAGTAGTATGACAAAACAATCCTCAAGACACCAACTTCACAAGCAAACAATGATTGAACAATTTAAAGAGTTAACTCATTCATTTATTTGTTTTACTAAAAAACATAAAAAGGAAAAGAAAAGTGGAACACAACCAACCTGTATGCTGTTTATTAGTTCTTGTGGATGCTCAATCCGCAACCCAACCTGTTCAGCCAATACGTTGATGTAAATAGCAATAAACTACCTGGCTCAAGCATTTTAATACAACATAAGTATTCTTCATTTTCTTAATAAAACTCTTTAAGCAAGAAAGTTGATGTCAAACAAAGACTCAGGGCTTAGTTGAGAATTAGTGACAATGCTCTTAACAGTACAAGAAGATGGCATAATTCAAAAGTTTCCTAGTTTAATAAGGCACACCAATTCTCAATTCTCTAAGACATTTAAGAAATAAATATTCACAGGAACATGAAACTTATAATTTTTTTTGCCTCGATATCTCCTGAGTGAAATTGCCTATTCTATCATTTGTCTTCGGGAAGGTTTCCACTAGCTATCCTACATAAACTAGCGCAAAAGTCCCAATGCAACTGTGTACCAATAAACAACAAAATCTACTTCTATACTATTCATAAACAAGCCACCAAGTCTCATTGCAAGCATATGCCAAAAATTCTACTCCACATTATCACCAATTCTGCACTGTCCATCAAAGAAAATATGTAGTACCGTACACACAATCCTGCATGCAAACAAATACTCAAATATGTCTACAAAATTTATAAGTTGATCAATATAGAAGATAATACATGAAGGAATTCACAGCAAAATTTTTTGGGACCAAGTTCATGTTATGAGAGAGAAGCATTTGATATATATATCATGCAGAGTGCTCAACAGCCAAAATAACTGCATCAAAACCCAATTTCTGGAAATCTAACCATGATTGGTCTTTTGAATTAGAAACTTTGACCCCCACAACACATGCATCCTCTATGAGAAGATCATCTACCCTTGTTCCAAACTTGAGTGTAACCTAATTGTGTTGAAACAAGTAATAAATGAAGCAAAATATAGAAACATGTAATAGGGAGAAAATTTGATCCCAATAAGTGGCATTAATCTCTGATCAGAAAAGCAACTCACACCCGGTCTTTGTAAATGTTGGTGAAAGTTGTGCAGTAACAGAATCAGCTTATATGTTTCCAAATGAGGCTTCCCGTCAACCAGAACCTTTTTTGTAGCGCCAAAGTGAACTAGAGTGCTCATCACCTAAGATGAAAACAACCATGAGTCAATATTTAAATATTTTTTGGAGCCCCGAAGTAAAATTTTCCCTTGAAAGTTGTTTCCACTGCAGATCTCCCGAGAGAACAAAAGCTAAAATGGTGGATGAATTTACAGAGACAAACAAGCATTTTCATGACACAAAATGTCATTCCCAGAAGTCAGAGAAAAATAGGAATGACACCAGTGTAAAATTCAAGGAGTAATTGATAATCCAAAATCAAAATCATTGAGATACAGAGTTGAAAAGATAGAGGAATAGTTCTGACCGCCAAAACATCATCGCTGTTTCTTCCAATTCTAGTTACCAGCTTTCCATCACTCCAGTTACCTGCACCACCCTGCCATGAACAAGTCCTTAAATAATAGCAACCAAAAGTACCTGCTAAGAGATGCAACGAGAAAAGAACAGCCAGATTGACTTAATTAGAAGTAAGAGAATTATGAAGCAGAAACCACAAGTCCACAGGACTCTTCAGAAAATTTTCGGTCATGCACATGCCTAAAAAAACTAGAGCCGTGCATAACTCGTATAATACATTTCTTATGCATTTAATGCTGAAGCATTAATGTGGTATATAGTGATACAAAACAACAGAAGAGGTCAATCACTCTAAAACACCATGCTAATTAAATATTGATATTCTAACCTATTTCTGATAATGAGACTAATTTTGAGCCAAGCCACAATAGGAGACTCAAGAAAACAAGCCAATTTTTTAGAAAGGGGTGGGATAAGAACTCCATACGAAAATAGAAAAATTAATTTGGCAATTGACTACTAGTTAGTCTCCAAATGGAGATAGATTATCAACTATTTAAGCAGTAAAAAAATCAAAGCTAGGAAAAGCAATAGCTAAGGTTCATGCAAATATGAATATCTATGCATAAAATCAGCCCCTAATATTATTTGTCTGATCAATTGGCAAGAAAGTTCAAGAATAATTCATATTGATAACCGTCAGATACTTGACTCTAACAAAACAGCAGAGATCAGCATTTGAGGCACTAAAATAATCATTGACAAAAATACTAAAAGAATCAAGATAGAACCTCCCCAAAGCAAAAATTGCCCTCATTTTCCAAAATCTGATGAACTACTAAAGCACCAATGTCACGATCCCTCTGTTCAACTGCTTGACCTCTTTCTATTAAGGAGACATCTGCACCAAGTTTACCAAGAACAAGAGAAGCAAACAAGCCAGATGGACCACTGCCCACAACTGCAATTTTTGGTTTTCTAATTCTCAGATACTTATATGATCCCTCAGACCAAGAAGAAGCTTCTTTTCTCATCAATGTATCATCACTGACTTATTACAATCATTTATTATGCCGATCACGTCACCAGAAGCTTTTTCATGAGGCATATGTTCTAGAAACCCAACTTTTTGCTCCAACCGCTGAATGAAATCCCAAGTACTAAACTCTAGATCCAAAAGCTTACGGACATCCATGTCCACCGTATATACAAACTTGGGCTCCTTTAGGACATACATACAAACATAACTTTATTATTCATAATATTTTTCCTTTTGCAGTATTTATTCAAGAATTCACAATACACGTAAATGTAAATATCGCATTATAAAGTTCTTGTTCAAATTATATAAAGCGCAACTTGATGTTAGTGAAAAAACATTACATATTTGACAAGGTTAAAGTAAATGAGACAACGATTCCAGAGTACCCAGTTGAAACTTAGCGTGCATTTGGGGGTTCTTATGTGAAAGCTGTTTTCAAATATAAACGTTTATTACAAAAGCTCCTGAAAGCACCTTTTGAAAAATCTCTAAGAAGCACTTCCCGAAAGCAGCAGTTATCGAGCACATCTCGAACGAAGCACTTATCTAGCACTTCAAGTGCGAAGTGCTTTTATCCATAAACAAAACTTTCTTAAGAGGAGCAACTATCAAGTACTTCTCCTGAAAACAAAGGTTCTCAATTTTCTCTATAAAAAGCATCCTAAACTCAAACAAGGACAAGCACATGGTACATTAATTTGCCATTTTCACATATGTTCCTCGCATCAAACGATTTCCGTACAACCGAAAACGCCTCTGGTGGCAGCATCGAAGCAACCTAGCACAGCAGAAAAAAATCAGCAACAATAAATTCCATTACCAAAAAAAAAGAAGAAGCAAATTTATCACTGAATTACCGGAAATTCAAGAACTTTAGCAATTTCTTGGAGCAAACCATCATAAACGCGGGGAAAGTCCTTGCCGGGGTCATTCTGGACCGACACGCCGAGTTTTGACAGTCTCCACAAGCCTTCGAATTTGTTGTCGACATCGCTGACGACTTGCTTGTATTTCAGTTTAAGCTTCTTCTTCTCCGACGGATATCTCTTTTTCGCCGGTTCTCTTGGCGCAGTGGATTACAGAGAGTGATTGGCTACGAGAACGGAAATGTCTGGGAGTAGAATAAGAAAGGGTAAAGGGGATGAATTCGGAGTGAAGGTGCAGGGACGTGGCGCGAAGAGCAACTGTAAATCGTTCCAAATTTGGAATGAGAAATTTAAGGACTTACTAAGTGACATCTTACATCCTTTTTAGCTCAATAAACAAAAATTTGAGAGATAAAATAAAAAAATTTAAAATAATTAACGTAAAATTTAAAATAAATATAAAAAATAAGTATATAATATAAAAAAAATATATATAAATATAAATATAAAACTTAAAAACGTTTTACGAAAATAAAAAATAAAATATGTATTAATAATATAATACCGTGTTAAAATAATTTGTATTAGATAAAATTTATTATGATAGTTTGTATAAATAAAATTTGTAAGAAGAAGTTATATCTCTAATAATATAATTAAAAAATTGTATGAAATTATAATAGGTTTCATTCACTTAAATAAATTATTCAATATTCTTACCATAACAAATTATTTTCATTAATAAATTAATTTTTGTTGTTCTGTTAATAATTTTTCATATATATATATATAATTATAAAGTATAATATTATAATTTTTTAAAATTATTTTTATAAACATAACTTCGCGAATTAGAATATGTTTGCGATTGAGATATTGTAACTTTTAAATCATCACTAGTTGCGAAGAATAAATGTGCGAGTAAAACTATTAAACTTTCAACATTGAGTAGTAGAATCACATCATTTATAAACATATGGCTAATAACTGGTTCAAATGTATAAATAACAAAATAATCAATTTCTCAACAAAATTTGACTAATATTTCCAAAGTTTATAGTCTATGCAAAAACACATAACAAAGTTTTGCTCAACCATCCAAACTACAGAGAAAGTGAGCATTTTTTATCCCCCATTCCATGTCATCAAGAATAGCCTCAAGCATCATATTGCAACAAATTCACAAGACAGAGATTGGTACTTTAGGCTATATGCATAAATGAAAAGTAACAAATAGAAAGAATGAATGAAGGACTTGGGTTAAGAGAAGTCGAAAAGGCAAGCTTATGGAAACATTTTTGTCATTGATGAATATTTTGCGCATTTAGTTTATAATTTTGGGGATCATAGAGCTTTTAACTCTTGTGATCACTATGATGGGTGGACCTTATACAAGATAGTGAATTATACATCCTAATTAAGAATGCTGTTCTCCAAATATTTACCAATATTTTTGCCTAACATACTTCTCTATGAAACCAGTGAGCTAAGACATGTTCGAAAAATTTCTAAATCATATTGTTCCTACATTTTCTAATTGACCAATAAGAGTTCTGATGTCACCCTATTCGATGTATAAAAGAGCTTGAGCTAAACATAAAGAAGCCAAAAGCCAGGAGTCTAAGAAATGTTATGATGGTAAAATAGCGATTACCACGGAGAACCAATGCAATGCCAGAAAAACAATCAAATAAACAAAATATATTGCTGTAGGTATATTACTTGCAACACAAGGCCTAAAATGACAAGAGGAAAGTCAAACACAATCAATAACTACCAAATAGTGTAAAACACCAACAAATCAGAATTAAAACTTGAGCAAAGAAGGTTTTACAAGCAACATGAAGTCGATATGCAAGACAATGATAAAATTATTGAAATAGAATTGGCTAGTTTTAAACATCAAAATTGAATATCAGCTGGGATAGAATGAAGTAACAACGTACATAGAAGAGAAATATACACCAAACAAATCTGATGACAAGATTTAAACTATAATGTTCTAAACATCAAGTTTGAGAATAAACGAGAACTCAACAGTCAAGCTGAGAACACAAGAAAACTATGATGTATCTAGTATTTGATAATATATTTCCAAATCATAGCCTCTAAGTAACTTAACTTGGATTGAACTTGTAGTGATCAAATCTGTCAAAAAAAGTAAAAAATAGAATAGAATAACAGACAAGCATCTGAATGTACAGGATGACAATGTAAATGCTCTTTACCAATGTCTCTTTCAACTTTTTTGAACATTGCTAATCAGTTCAAAACATGTTAGAACATGGCAAATCAGTTCAAAACAATGTCATTACAAATGCTCCATTCGAAGTCTGAAGAATAAATGATAAGATTAAAAAAGTACATAAGTGGAAGAAAATTATTCACCTTGGGAAACTTGTAGCATGCCCAATGAAGTCACGTGGGCAATCTAGTCTGATGGGTAGCACTGATATCGAAATGAATGATATTAAGATTTTAAAAACAATGAAGTCATGAAATACATTGCAGTGACAAATGAAAAACCATGAACATATTGCAGGAATCAACCAAAAGCCATTCCTGCGACAAATATCTTTTCGTTGACAGTCTGGTACATTGATTAATTCACAATAAATAGAATTATTTATACAGAAAGCTCTTTATTCAAAAAAACTAGACAATTCTCTTCTGAATAATAATAATATGAATCTTAAGCAAAGAAGAAGCCAGATATCCTACAAAAGAACACATAAACCAACCTCCCCATCAGAAAATTATGTCCTCATCCTTCTCCGCAGCCGCAGATAACAAGTTGTGAGAAGACCTAATTGAAATTCCTTTCTGCAAAGAAACCTTCTCGGCAAACTGCTCCTCGTTAAACTTCCTGGTAGCAGCAAGCTGCTTCTCGATTTCCCTCTTTTTATAACTTTGAATCTTCTTAATGCGAAAGAAATCCTCTCTTTCAAGCTCATCCAACTCACCCTTAATGTAACTGATGGTATTCTCCAACCTGGGTTTGACAACATTCTCTAGAGCATTAACCCTGCGGTTAGTGGTTTTAATGGCCTCATCTAGTGTTAAAAATGAAGTCTGAAGTGAAGCAAGCTCAACAAGAAGCTCAATTGCTTTGACATAGGCAGCACGACATTGTTGGACCTGCTGGCCACCTCTGGCTAATCCAGTGAGATCATTCTTGGTATCGCCTTCAGTAAAGTACTCAAACTTAGGAAGTTTGACACCAGCAACATTCTCTTGACGGGATCTAACTTTAAGAGAAGCATTTTGGACATTTTCAAGGACAGTGTGCTTAATGTTTTCACCAGCTACATACTTGGCTTCAGTCAAGGCAAAGGAAGAAGTTTTCATGACTTCACCCATTGATTCCTTCGTCGTAACAATCTTCTTAAGGATCAGACGAAACTGAACAGTTAAAGCATCACTCTTCTTCTTGAGAAGAGCATGACCTCTTGTAGCACCAATAAGCCTACTTTTCATAACTCCAAGCATTGCAACTGTTGGAGCTACAGTCAACCGCTGGTTTTGCCCGGCCATCTTTCCAAATTATCTAGTAACAATTAGCTCCCCATTAACAAATCAAATCAAAAGACACAAAAATATACAATGGCTTGATATTTACAAATCTCATCATTATAACTTGTAAAAAATTTCAACTTGATAAATTTAAACAAAGAATCACAGCAATCTCAAACACGATTCGGATAATTAACATCACAAAAATGATAAACTTCCACAATTATATCCCTAATTAAATCATTAAACAAAATTCCTAAATCTTCACAATAATTATAGAAACAAAACAAACCAAATTGTATGGTATTAGGTCTTTGATTACCTGATCCGGAGATTAGGGTTTGAGATTCGCGATAGTACGATCCGATGAGATCAATCGAAACCCTACCAAAGCGAAAGTTGGTGTTTGGTTACCGAGATAATGGGAGAGAAAATTATAAACCGGTAGAATTGACAGTGTGTGTTATAGAGAGGTAGAGGAGAGTGATTGATGAATGATTTCTTCTGTTAACAGAGGACGAAAATTGAAATACATTTAAAAACCGTACCGTTTTTGTAATTAGCTTCTCTATTAGCCCAAAAATGTGAGCCCATTAGGCCTATGTTAAGAAATTTCTTGCCAGCTCACATATGAATTATTCAAAAAGAAATTAATTTAATTATTTTTTTACTAATTAATTAATAAGAATTATCAAATTAATCCTTATAATTTACAAATATAGCAAATAGATCCACAAATTTAATTCATGTTCTTCTCCACCACAAAGTGAACAAGCTTGCTGTTGAATCACCATAACCGAAGCTTTTCTCTTAAAATCTGAAGAAGCCAAAAAATCTCTCATCGCACTCAGTTCTTCTATCTCCTCCATTCTTCTAATCCTTACAACGCCGGCATATCATTTTCATGGCGTCTTCCAACAAAGATCAGATCAAAATCAACTCCAATAGAGTTCATAGCCATGGCAGTCTCCGATCCTTCCTCCACATTTTGTTCCAAGTATTCAATGTTCTTGTTGTCAATATTGCTGACTCAGAATTCGTTGATCATGTTCTGATCGGGATTTTCTCCTATGTAATTGGTGAGAGAATGGTCTTCAACCATGAATCTGATCACTGTAAGCAGAACTCCGTGGTGTTTTCCCATGCCGGAACCGAGTGCTAGAGCTTCCCGGTCGTTCGGTCTTCCAACGAAGAACACGCAGAGGTCTAACTTCTTTTCGGGGAGAAAATTGGGTGGAAATCCATGATCGCAGAGGTCTTTCTTGATAGACGATGTGTCGGTTTTCCGGAAAGGGAAGATGATTGGCTACGTACACTTCTGAAACGGCATGGAACAGATTGCTTCGTGCATGGAAGGGCACGAAGCCACGGCAGTGAAGCGCTGAACAGAGACGAAAGACCTGTTCTAATGAAAATTGTGGAAAGCGTTGATGATTGGGTCGATTTTGGTCGGTTGACGACGGGCATCAACCGGCCGACGTATTCTTCCAGGTTCATGACGTAAACTCCGATGTGACTCTGCGGCGGATTCGAGATTTCGAGGATGCTGATGGTGGTCGGGACGTTCTCGATTTCGTTAATGCAGGCGAGAATACGAAGCTCGCGGTGTTTTTCGCGGTGCTGGATTGTTCGTTTTCTGAAGGCTACGTATGGTCTTGACGAGTCGTAAACGAATTTCACCAGCGGCATAACAATGGCGGCCTGTAACATTGCAGTCACCACCATGATTGCAAAGCTCTCGTCTGTGATTTGCTGCATGTTCCCAAGAATTAGCTACGATCCAATCTATTATACCAAACCAAAAATTAAAATTAACAGAAATATGTACGTACCCCGCACGGGTGAAAACTTGAACATCATAGAGGTCACGGCAGTTCAAAACGAGAGCAAGAGAATCCATGAATCTTGGAATAGAGACTTGGGATTACATTAGCGAATATTTTCACAAACCCAGCTATCAAAATGATAAATTCAACAGCCAAGAAATGGTTAAGTTGTATAGAAAACAAATCCACTCTTCTCCCTGTATTTATCATCCGAACAAATTACTGTATCTTATCCATCATCAGCGGTCCCATCGGCAACGTCACCGGCGTGTTTTTCCTAGAAAAACCGGTCCCAGTTAACCATTATGTCCGGTGATGAATGTAAAGATAAGAACAATCAGATTGATGGTAATAACATGTCCTTGTTTCAACAGTTTTCCTTCTGGGGTTAGTCTCATCATCCAGAAAATCACTGGTTGGATGGCCAAAACAATGACGACAACGCTCAGATTCATCAGCAGAATTGAGTGGTTTTTGATTCCTTCTCGCCCACCTTCGTTTGCGTAGATGAAAAGGAAGTAAAGAAATAGTTGATGAGGGTGCAGAGCAAGGAAGAAGAAAGAGCAAGACGGCCGATTTCTGAGTTCAAGAATTTGAGTTCTGTGAGCTCGGCGAGAATTGCATGGATTGAAATTGTTGCCACCATTGGAAGCGTAGAACCACCTTCTTCTTCCAAATCGATGGCTTTTCTTATGGCGGCAGCCAGCGCTGTGGTTACTAACATTGGAATTAGGAATGCTCCAAGGCCAATAACGATTCCCAATTTTCCGGATTTCTTGACGATTCCTTTGCCGCCATGATATCAGAAAGCGTGAAAGAACATGAATATAAGGCTGAGACTTTCAATCACATTGATCGCCATGATAGCCTTTGGAGGGAATCCTAACCGCCTTACTTCAATATTTCTACTAAGAAGCGAAGGGAAGGGCCTAAAGCAATTCCACTCAGCACAACATATAAAACATTAAGAGCTTTGATACATCAACACAACACAACACATTAACTAAATTGTTATATAAACTGTATTATTATTGTAGTAATTAGGTAAGCTTATCTAATTTTTACTTATTGCACCTATATTAATTTACGATATATAGGTCCATTTTATGTAAAATTCCCTCTTTTATCATTAATGGGTTATTATTACTATTGTTATTTTGGGATGAAGATTGTGTATATTAGTTTTTAATAATTTTTGTTAGGGACTTATTTTATACAAATAGATAACGTATAACTTATGTTAAAATTCATAAGAAAAAAAGGGACTTAGATGTTATTATTCCAATTAAAAATTCGTTGGGTCCCCATGCTTTGTCCACAAAATAAATAACCGAGATTGAAATCCAAAAGCGTTTATTTTGCTCCGCTGCTTCAACTTTCATTATCCACACAAACGCTACAAGGTATTCTCACTGCAGAACACTTCTCTGTCTAAATTTGCTGTTAAGTTGCTCGTTCTTTGATTTTCATGGCTTCTTTGAAACTGTTGTCCATTTCTTTGGACACAGTTGACCCAAGGAAGCTCAATTTCACAGCAAAGCCACCTCAATTGTCTGATCACTGCCCCATTTTTTCAGTTTCTACTTACATTCATTTTACTAGGTCTTGTATAATCAGTACTTTGAATAGGGTCAAACATGTTAACGTTTGTCCTTCTGAAACTGAGTTGTCTAGCTTGAATGAATCAAACCAGGCTGAAAATGACAATGTTTTGACAAGAAAAGATCTGGGTAACGAGGTTTTGGGTGTGGACAAGTTGGATTTATCGCGAAAAGTTAAGAAGAAATGTTACAGTGCTAAGAAAGGGATTAAAAGAGACTTGGGTTTAAGTTTTAGTTTTAAAAGAAATGATAGAGAACAGGAAAGAGAGGATTTTTTTGTGAATGGTGGTGAATTAGATGTTAATTATTCTGTTATTGGGGCTGAGTTAAGCTTGGAGCAGTGTAATGCGATCTTGAAACGGCTAGAGAAGCGTAGTGATAGCAATACTTTAAAGTTTTTTGAGTGGATGAGGAGCAATGGGAAGTTGGAAAAAAATTTGACTGCTTATAATTTGGTTCTTCGAGTGTTTGGTAGGAGAGAAGATTGGGATACAGCAGAGACGATGATCAGGGAAGTGAGTAAGAATTTGGGTAATGAGCTAAATTTTCAGGTTTTTAACACTCTTATTTACGCATGTAGTAAACGTGGGTGTGTGGAGTTGGGTGCAAAGTGGTTTCGGATGATGTTGGAATGTAATGTTCGGCCTAATGTTGCGACTTTTGGCATGCTCATGGGCCTTTATAAGAAGGGCTGGAATGTTGAGGAGGCAGAATTTGTGTTTACCCAGATGAGAAAATTTGGGATTGTGTGTGAATCTGCTTACTCGGCAATGATCACGATCTATACGCGTTTGAGTTTGTATGACAAAGCGGAAGAAGTAATTGGCTTAATCAGAGAAGATAAAGTAGTTCCAAATTTGGAGAATTGGTTGGTTATGCTTAATGCTTATTGTCAGCATGGTAAGTTAGAGGAGGCTGAAATAGTGTTGTTCTCAATGCAAGAAGCGGGTTTTTCTCCAAATATCGTTGCTTACAATACATTAATCACCGGGTATGGGAAGGTATCCAATATGGTTGCTGCTCAACAACTATTCCTATGCATTAAGGAAGTTGGATTAGAGCCAGATGAAACAACTTACCGTTCCATGATTGAAGGTTGGGGTCGAGCTGGCAATTACAGGGAGGCAAAGTGGTACTATAAGGAACTAAAGAAGTTGGGTTACAAGCCAAACTCATCTAACTTGTACACACTAATAAACTTACAAGCAAAATATGAAAACGAGGAGGCTGCTATTAACACTCTTGATGATACGCTGAAGATGGGTTGCCAACATTCCTCCATCCTAGGTACTCTTTTGCAAGCATATGAGAGGGCTGGAAGAATTGATAAAGTGCCACACATTTTGAAAGGGTCTTTCTATCAACATGTTGTAGTCAATCAAACTTCTTGCTCCATTCTCGCTATGGCTTATGTGAAACATGGATTGCTAGATGATGCTATAAAAGTCTTGGGGGACAAAGAATGGAAAGATCCACCTTTTGAGGATAACTTGTATCATTTGTTGATTTGCTCATGCAAGGAGTTGGGTCATCTTGGCGATGCTGTTAAGATATACTCTCAAATGCCTAATTCTGACGGTAAGCCAAACTTACACATCATGTGCACGATGATTGACACTTACAGTGTTATGGGTCTGTTCACTGAAGCCGAAAAACTTTATCTGAAGTTGAAATCTTCGGGAATTAGATTGGACATGATTGCCTTCAGCATTATTGTGAGAATGTATGTCAAAGCTGGATCTTTGAAAGAAGCTTGCGCTGTTCTAGAAACAATGGAAAAGCAAAAGGGCATCCATCCAGATGTTTATCTGTACCGTGATATGTTCCGTATTTATCAGCAATGCGGCATGAAGGATAAGTTAGCATATCTTTACTATAAAATCTTGAAGAGTGGAATCACTTGGGATCAGGACTTGTACAATTGTGTGATAAATTGCTGTGCTCGTGCTTTGCCAATTGATGAGCTCTCCAGGATTTTTGATGAGATGCTTCTTGGTGGGTTTACTCCGAATACCATTACGTTCAATATCATGCTTGACGTTTATGGAAAAGCCAAGCTTTTCAAGAAGGTTAGGAAATTGTTTTGTATGGCTCAAAAACTAGGTTTAGTGGATGTAATTTCTTACAATACAATCATCGCTGCCTATGGCCAAAATAAGGACTTAAAAAATATGTCATCAACTGTTCAGAAAATGCAATTTGATGGCTTTTCGGTTTCCCTTGAAGCCTACAATTGTATGTTGGATGTCTACGGGAAAGAAGGTCAAATGGAGAGTTTTAGAAGTGTCTTACGGAAAATGAAGGAAACTAACTGTAGTTCTGATCATTATACTTACAACATTATGATCAATATCTATGGAGAGCAAGGTTGGATTAATGAAGTTGCTGGTGTGCTGAACGAACTGAAAGAATCTGGGCTTGGTCCTGATTTGTGCAGCTATAACACATTGATAAAGGCGTATGGAATTGCTGGAATGGTTGAAGATGCTGTAGATTTGGTAAAAGAAATGAGAGAAAATGGTATCGAACCTGATAAGATAACATATGCCACTATGATATCTGCACTACGGAGGAATGATGAGTTTTTAGAGGCTATTAAGTGGTCTTTGTGGATGAAGCAGATAGGTTTATAAGGTAGACAGAGCTGATTTATATGATACTTTTGGTGTTCCGTCTTCTGTCTCTCTTCACAACTGAAAGAGCCTGGGCTTGAAATCCTCCTCAAATGAATCAAATTTCACTCCCTAGATAAATTGATAAGATAAAGCTAATTTGTTTTCCTAGTCATTACTCCTGTCCATGTTTGAATTATGTCCTTCACTTTCTTTTCCTCAACTTAGACTTTTCAAATGCCTAAGGGAATCTCAAAAATTGAAGAATGACTTGATGTTGAACAAATGCTTTTTTTTTTCCGAAATAACTGGCAAAGCAGCTTTTGAGATTTCTGTCTTGTCTTTGAAACCTGAACCTGATATGCCTTTGATTTGCTTGGAACTTCCTATTAACCATTTTAAAGACAAATTACGTCCACACTTTTAGTTGAATATTTGTATTAGCTGCATGAAAATGTGGTGGGGATCATATTTCTTTTTCACTCGTGTGTGAATGTCCCTGCTAATCATATTTATAAGCTCT
>JAXCLQ010000013.1:892595-910281 GCA_035584115.1 Cedrela odorata | reverse complement strand
ATTTTGATAACACCCCATACAGGTGTTATATTTGCTCATAAGTTATGAAGCCTAAAGATTCTGTACATCCCACAAGTGAAATCGGTGGTAAGGAAAATTAGTGAGCACTCAGGGACAAGTACTCGAATGAATATTTCCAGAGGTTTCACTCACAACAGAGAAACGAAAACTTGTGTCTTTGCATCTAGTGGAAGGAAGTGAAATTATTTTTTAGAACTCAAATTAGGAAGCCGAACGAATGCCACGCTTTCCAAGGGAGGACAAAATGCCGGGCCTTCCTCCTACTCTGGTTCAAGTAAAAGTTGTAGCTTTTTGACGTATAAACGTTCTGTTTCCTGGTAAAGAATGGAAAATAAATCAAATTGAATGACAGTGTTAATAAAAAAAAAAAAGTTCAATTTGTATCTTCAGTATATTGTTTAATGTCCGGTGGACAGGTGATAGTCAATTTGTTAAAAACAGAAATAATTGATCTGAGATACAAAACTTAAGTTTCTTATCTTCATTAGTTATACTCTTCTGGGATAAGTACTTTGGCCCATGTGTTATGTAATCAGCTTGGTTTAGTCTGATGATTTATAGTATAACCCATTGCAGTCCCATGGTAATTTCTAACAGGAAAAAAGGGAGTCAGAAATTTACCCAGTAAAATTTTCATGTCATTTCCATTACCCTGGCCAAAGATGTTACATAATTTACCATTCTGTACCATAATTTATCATTCCTAGGGTGCAGATTACAGTTTTGTACATCATTTGAAAAGAATAAAATTGATCATGACATACCAATAATCAGCTCCTTCAGCAAAAAGAAAAACACTTGCTGCAAGATCCAGGACAGTATTTTATTCACCTCCATAAAAGCCACAAAGGAGATGATAAATTTATGACGTACTCTCATTTGTTTGCGAGCTTCATTTTGTATATTCAAATAGACCAGCCGTGTGATCATAACACATCCTCTGTGCAAGAAACAACAGTTTCAGACTTTTAAGTTATTCAGCATATGATGGATTTTTCACTCTCCCCAAGAACATATACTTGCCGTGAGCCATAGGCATTCAATGTTTTAGCAGTCCTTCCTGGCCAATATGAAAGTGATCTTATGGTCTTATTTCTGACTTCCAACTTTCTGTACAATTTGAGTCAACATTACCTTGCAAGAGCAATGAGGATCCTTTCCGGGGCGAGAAGATAATTTTGCTTCTGCACTTTTTTAAGGTATATGATTCTAGCTCGAAAGTGGAGAATCAGTTGAAAAAGTATGGAGATTCAAGAACTTCTTCTAAGTCAAAGTCGCCTCTCTCAGGGAGAGGAGGAAACATCAATGTTGGATATGATGTCTGAAAGCTCTCAAGCAACTGGGACAATCAGAATTAAACATCATTAGTCAATGGACATGAGCATCCAAATTTTAAGATCATTCTGAAACTAGGCAAATATCCATCATACCAATGTTTTCAATTCTAGATACAACTCAGGCGTAAATTTACTGAACCCTGGCTTTTCATAACATAAAATTATTTCTTAAACAACTTTAAAATGGAGTCATTAATGAAGTAAAAAAGCCATTCAGGTACGCCTTTTTCAACCAATTTTCTACAAGGAAACACCCTAAAGAAGAATTTACAGGAAACAACCACAGTGAAATAAAGTCAATTTTTCTCTCAGCTGCTTTGAAACACACCCAAAATGTTCACTCTGAGCTGTCTTTTGAGTATGGAGGAAATAGGTCATAATTTACTCACATTTTCTAGTATTGGCATGCTGTAAAGCTCCACAAACTTTATCCGAAGTATCTCATTCATCTGGTCCACATCACATGCATGCGTCCAGAAGGAGTCATGAACCCCTGAAAACCGAATCATCAGATGAGAACAAGAAAAATCATGTGAAGGAAATAGAATAGATGTTCATTTTTTCAGTTTCGTTGAAATACATTTTCTAATGTATTTTAAACAAAAACAAAGGAGTAAAAAAGTGGGAACTGAATCCAATAAAGCAAGGATTAATGATGCAGGACAGTTTCAACTTTAATCTTTCTTGGAAAGCATTTTTTTTAGTGTTTCTCTTCCTTTAATATGGAAAAAATGTTCTAAACCATGTTGATCTGCTTGTTCGCAATGTATCAAAGACGATTAAGCACACTGTGAAATGACAAACCTGCAAAATGTAAGCCAGCATCCCTGCTGGCAACAGCAGTCATCATCATGTGAGAACCATCCAGGGAGTGTACAAAATTCGGAGGAAATGCAGTTCTCTGCTTTCTAATCTCTACCTGGAAAAATTGACATGATAATGGAATTTGACTAGAGACAAAAAAAAAAAAAAAGGATTGGAAATGAAGAGGAGCTCAGCACTAGACGATAATATGCTTACCGAGTTACCCTCCCGCTGTAAGGCCAAAACCTGGAGAGATGTTCTTATCTGCAACCACATACAAGTTCAATTATAATTTAGCTGAGCGCAAAGGTTTTATCATCCACAGAAAATAATAAATTGAAAGAAAAAATAAAAAGAGAGGCATTCTGCAATTTCATGATCTTAATGGTACATATATACGGCTAAAAATAAATTAATTTTGGCACTACCCATGTGGAAGGAATAATATTCTAACAGAAGCTCACTCACCAATAACATGGCAGGATTTTAGAGGCAAGATTACAACTATATAGTATTTGAACAAAAGAAAATTTTACTCCTTACAGAGAACTGGGATTTGAATGAATTTATTCTGCATAGATCTCTTACCACCATTGTGGAATATATCTTTTGCTACCGGCAAGAAATGTGAAATCAGTGTATAACAAAGTTAACACTCACAAGATGTCGTTCACTTTTACAGTATGGTTGTACAACAGGGAGACCAAGGGGAGTGGTCCACCGCACAGGTTGATTTTCTGAAGCAATAACCTACACAAGTTATTCAATTTCCATGATGTGACACAAAATCTTTCTTTTTTATGTAAATAAATGAAATATTAAAAGAAAATTAAAAAAGGGAGTGAGAGCGGAAAAATAAAAGACGTAACAAAAAGCCATACCTTTGCACAATCTCCAAGCCAACCCATTATGCTGCGTGCAGCTTCGAATATCTCTCCAAGGGCAGTCAATGTCACCTGCGGAAAAGATAGTTTAAGCTTGAGAATAAATTCACATTTAGAATTTCCCTAACGGAATAGCATAGTTGGTTAGATCTCTGTAAGAGTCTTAGAGATAAAATCCCCTCATATTGATCTTGGAGGGGGATTAAGTTTTTGGGTTTCTGCATGGGGAAGGATGAGCAGGAGTAAAGTTAAAAATAAAAAAAATTCCACTTAGAATAGCAAGGATTTGTTGTCACTCTATCCTCTGTGTAGTGTTTGCTATGGAAGTCCATAACCAAGGCATGTAACTATAATCACAGTACCCAAAAATAGAAAGGTTATAAAATGTAACAATTTTAAATGAACTGGCTTCTCATTGCAAATCTCAACTGTGTACTGAATTTTTTCCTAACAATGGAGTCCAAGAAAGTTTTTCTTTTATTTCCTGAATAAAAATGGGAATTCAAGGCAGTGATTACGCCCTCAAATAGCAATCTAATGGTCACAATTAGGATGTTAATAGCTTACTTTAGCAGCGTAGCAAGCTGCAGAAAACAGCATTCTATCATCAGTAATATGACCCTTCTCCTCTAATCTTCTTTTTATTTGCTCACGTGCCCCAACAAAAGTGACACCATATACTGAAGTCATCACGGTCTGTTTCACCAATTTCCTATCCACCTGAAGCACCCAAAAGTTCAGTCAATCAGAGAAATCAAAAACGAAAACCATAGTCAAGAGCTTTAAAAGACTGACCTGATCAATTAAAATCTTGGCCAATAAAGCATATGGATATTTAGAAGGATCCTTGTTGCTGTCCCTCTTCATGATGTCATGAACTCTGCCCAAATAAAGTCATTTTGGTCTCATATCATGTTAAGGTCCATACAAATATTAAATAACTAGAGAAAACAATATCAAAAAAGGAAAAAGAATATGAATTCACATAAAAGAGTACATATTGATTTAATAATAGAAAAAGCATGAACTATTTAGTAGCTGTAAACAAGAAAGACAATAAAAACTGTCTACACAGCATGACACAAATGAACAAGATTAAAACCCTCAAGCTTTTTAAAATTCACGTGACCTTGTTGGGTATACATGTTATGAACTTAATCTCACTTTCAATTGCTTCTACACCTTGGGGCAGTGCGAAATGTCATCTTCTATTCTCACCATCTTAATTTACTAGAAAAGTTTATTTTTTATTTGTTCTGTTTTATAAACTTCAATCATGTTTCTCATTTACCATATTTCTCTAGTTAACCGTTCTATCGAGCTCCTAAACCATCTTACTATTAACAAATTCTTTTACTTATTGATTTTCTTTTCCTTTTTCTTTTGTTTAAAAGAATATGTTCCTAAAAGGAGCTACAAGGCAAAACGAATTATATAGCTAGCACCAAATCACTAGGTTTAAGGCTGCATTGAGTTGAGATGAATGATGTCATTTTATTTAATTTATTCATTCTTTTTTAATTTATATATAGTGTCTCTAACATCTTCATCATAATCCAATCATGAACAAGATGAGATACCAATGATCAGGTTAAAAGCTCATTAAGAAATTTATCATACCTCACAGCTATTTCTGAGTAAACATCGGCCGGTTTCTCTCCGGCCACTAAGTTAACTGCAGCTGCTTCTAACTGAGAAAGCACATACAGCAGCGCAACAACCAAAAAGAAAAGGTAAGAACATTAATACACTTCAAATAAATGAACAGAGAAATATTTTACGGTGGCAAAAGTTAAAACTTAGAAATTAAAAGATGTTTGAAAACTAAAAGTTAGTCAATTACCCCAAAGATAGGTTAACAGAAGAGGGAAAAAGTAAAACTGAAATTAATATATCATTCAGCAACAGAAGACAGTATATATAAAAGCATACAGAAAACCTACACTGTTTCTCCCCAAGGCCGCATAATGCTGTAGGCCATTGCATGAACCATCCTTTCTTACACAAGGAGAAGAGAAAAAAGACAACTGAGTTAGGTTCTAAAACAAAGGAAAAAGAAATAGAAAAAAGAAAAGTAAGGTTAAAAAAGGCATTTTAAGGTAAATAAAGAGGGGGAAGTAATAAAATAAGATATGTAGATCAGTATTAGATGATAGATAAAATATTAGAAAACATGAATTATCCAAGGAGATGGTTGCGCATCTCTGTAAGATGGACATGTAGAAGATGTGAAAATTATTTTTCATCTTCCGTCTTGAGCAAGAAAGATGGAGCTTTGTCAAAAGATTTACCAAGCAAAGAGTCAATCTAAATAAATGGTCTAAAATGCCTAGCTTTGTAAAATGCAGAAATATTCTTAAATATAGAAACATGGCAAAGGTGGCATAACTATAAAAAGGATGTTATGATTGTATGGTCCAAGGGTGTTTCAATATCTGATATTAGTATCAAGAATGAGTTCAAAATTATTGATCCTAGTAATATCTAGGGATATCAAATCTATTATAAGTTTGGTTACTTCTAGTCAATTTGTGATTAGACGTTTGACGTTTTTCTGAAAAAATGTTAACTTTGGTCTCTAATGAATTTCCACCTCCTCTTGGCAACAATGAGATCATATATTGACTACAGAGGAATTATAATATCAGTATATTGCAGAAAAGGAAAAAAAATGCCACTCTAGAAAGGTGACCGACTTTGAATCCATCGTGCCCTATATCCAACAGAAAAAAACATCAATTTTACTAATTTGTTTGAAGGACACTAATAACACATTTACCTGATGAATTGGCAAGTGCGAGATGACAGTATATGGTGATGAGCTCTTTAAGGCTTCAGACAGATTAATACAAGCGGCTAAGCACTGAAAAGGATCTTCAGCCGTTAACCACCATCGGCTTCCGTTAATAGGGTTTTCAGCTGAATCAAATATGTCATCCAAATGATTGTCCACAAATGCCAGACGTCCATCATGTGAAAGCTTTTCAACACCACCTGAAAACAGGTTTGCTAGATGTATTTTCAGCCAATGTAACCCAGACTTTCCCAATGGACGTCCTTCGGCAAATTCAAGAACTCCTCGACAGATATCGGAACTAAGATGATTCAAATGTGGATGCATTGGGTATGCACGGCCTCGGAAATCGAGATTGTGAGGATAATAAAAGCCCACCTCATCCTTCATTTTCCGAGCCACCTGTCATAAAATGAGTTTGTTCAATATTCATGCCCACAACAAGAAACTTGTAAAGCCATGGTTTAAAACCACATTGAGTTAAGATTCCTGATAGCCCAAAATTGTAAAGCCATGTTTCAGCAAAGCAAAATCAAAATTTCATATGTCCCGATATCTAACCCGTGTCAAAACAAATCGAAGTCACATATTGATCTATTGGGGAACCATAGCAGAAAAACTGAAGCAGAACTATGACCATCATTAACTTGGAGACTGGACTCATTATCATCTCATTTTTAGAGGGGTGGTTACTAAAGCAGATTACTATATATGGCAGAATACTGTGGTAAGCTATCAATGAAGCAGAACTATGACCTTCAGTAACTTGGAGACTGGACTCATTATCGTCTCATTTTTAGGGGGTGGTTACTAACGCAGATTACTATATATGGCAGAATACTGTGGTAAGCTATCAATGAAGCAGACTATGACCTTCAGTAACTTGGAGACTGGACTCGTTATCGTTTCATTTTTAGGGGGTGGTTACCAACGCAGATTACTATATATGGCAGAATACTGTGGCAAGCTAGCAATGAAGCAGAACTACGACTTTCACCAACTTAGAGACTGAACTCATTATCATCTCATTGTGAGTTACTACCGCAGATTACTATATATGGCAGAATATTGTGACAAACTATCATCTCAGAATTATAAAGATCTTACAGAGAGCTTAAGTTCTGTATCACATCGTTGAGAATGCCTCTCTTGGTTTATTTTCTTTGCCTTTCTTGCACTCCATTTCCACTTTTGAACTTCTGTCAGATCCTCTGAAATGGGCTTCTCTGGTATGGGGATCTAAAAGCCAAAAGGGATAAGAGTTCAGGCATGATGAATGAAATAAATAGCTGACAAAAACAAGAGAAAATTATATATCAAGCAATAAAACAAGCCTAGCTGCAGCTTGTCAGCAACAGCCAGGGAATCTAATAAAAAACAGAATGGTTTTTAAATGGTAAATCAGATGAGTGGGAGCCTTCAAATTGCTAAGTGATGGCAACATGCATTAGACAGCACCTACATTGTCACTTGTTGGTACCAAAAGAGCAGAATACAAAATATTTGTTTGCATAAAGATTTTATATCTCAGATGAAAGTTTATGATGTGCTTACATCATCACGATCAACTAAGCCCGCAATATTGCCACCACTAGCCCAAACGCTCTCCAATACGCTAAGTACTTTTTTGTTCACCCTCCATTTTGTGTTTCCAAGTGTATCCAGTGCCTGCTCATGTGCCATTTCAGAAGACAATTGAAGTCAAACATCATTTTATGATGCACATGGACCGTATGATAGGCTCAAGTAGCATAAGAAATTAGATCCAGATCATTTAAATCATGGAATGAGAAAGAAAATTATAGGCATTAACTTGGTGCATTATATTTTGAAAGAAAAAAATTCTCAACACTCATAGGAGCCAAAATAAAATATTTTATTTACCATAGACAAGAGGTCACAAGTATTTAATTAAAAGGGAAAAACAACTACAACGCCCTCACATGCTTCAATCATAATATATTTTAAAGCCACTACATGATATGTTAAAATTTTATTAAAAAGAAAAAAAATCAAAAGTTTGTAGTAGCACAAGACGAGTTATATTACCAAATGCTATCTAGCAAATTCATCAGAATAAACTCAACCATAAAACATGGTCATGATCCAATTCACTGGGTATATGAATACAGGGACCTGATGTCTCCTGATATATTAAAAAAAAAAAAATCATAGGCACATCAGTTTACAAACCATATCTCATCTAGAGTACATCTTTTTCCCTTTTTCACCAGCAAGATGGAGATGAAGTCAAGAATTCTTAAGTGAATACTTGAAATTTAGGTTGTTGGTGCATCCCCAACAAATTTTTTCCAGCTAAGTCACACAACACTTTTGACCTTAACCAATAACTTGAAGAAAAATAAAAAAATGAGAGAACTTTTGTTCGTTTTCTTTTCACTTTTTATTTTATTTTACCTCATATACTTTGTTCATGCATTCCCCGCGAATAGCCTTAAGTGCCTCTTGCTGCTTCCGAGAACCATGAGTACGCATGACATAAGAAGGTAAGAATAAGTACCCACCCTTGTCGTACCTATAAGGAGTTCAAAATTTATTTAGAATAAAAATTTAAAACTACTTAAAATTGCCGTGGCTGCCAATTGCGGTCCTTAAGCAACTTTTCGTTCATTGAAATTAATTTATTATTTATCATCTCCACAATAATTAAATTTGACTACTTCAATATTCAATTTATATTCCCTTTTGTAGATAAAATGCTGAGTTAGGAGAAAATCCCAGAAGCATGTCGACTTTTATGTAGCTATGCATGATATCACTTTTTTCTGTAAGTCGTACCCTTTCCATTTTTTTGGAGGTACCAACATGGGCACATAAGGAATCAACATATGCTTAACCTGCATAAAAAAAGGAACTGTCAAGGAACAAAAAATAATCTAATACTCATATTGCATTGTAGAAATTCATCAATGATTACATTGGTGTTTTTTATTCAATGCTTTGATCATAAAAAATAACAATCAGGCTTAAGAGAAGTACCGCCAATCATATAGATTCATGGAAAACACGAATTACTCACAGAGCTAGAGACCTTTTAACTTTTTACTACATCACTGAAAAACTGGAGATAGCATATGAAGGTAGTTAAATTCTTTTCTAGAACTATATTAGAAAATATGGTTGCACCAAATACAGAAAATGTTGAACTATTAAGACTGAAGTCCATATTACTATGTTAGAAAATTTTCCTTCTTCATCAACTAAGAACATAAGATCAGACTAAAAGCTAGTAAACTTGATAATATATTAATGAAATGAACACATTGAATCAGAAAAAAAAAAAAAAAAAGAGAGAGAGATGGCTTAACTCACAGATCTATCAAGTCCAGCAAGCACAAGCGGATCGCATTCTACAACCCCATACCTCTTTGTAATCTTTTGCCTGCAGGAAACAAAAAATGAATCAGAAAGACAATTGACAGATAAAAAATCAAACGGAAAACAAACATCACTAATTATCCCCAAGAAGCCGACCCCATTTAAGTGCATAACTCTCAAATTTGGCTTGCATGGACACAAATAAACAACAGGGACTTAGGTATCAGAAACTAATCAAGACACTAGGCAATTCTGACACAAGAAATGGAGTACAATCAAGTTTTCAAAAAGATGCTGTGGTGGACCATAATCTAATGACATGTGTCCAACTCTGTGAAGAAGAATAAGAGATTAGATGTAAATGAATTCCTACCCTGGATGTCTCATTATAATTTTAAATCTGTGCCTAAACGCAGGACGAACATCAGGTGGACAGTCTCCTGCCTGATCGACTGGATGTTGTACATAAGCTGTTTCGATCAATAGCTCTAGCAGACGGCTTCCTAGCTGCACAATTACATCCAGGAAAATTAAAAATAAAAGAAAAAACCAAAATCCATAAGATGTCAAAACAGGTCAAATGACCATTTCAGAAAGAAAACCAAAGGCTACAAACCTTAGCCTGGGTATCTCGACCCCAAGGTTTACTTTCTTCATTTTTCAGCAGCTTTTGCACCTCAATAAGCCTTTTACTTCTGATCAAACTATTAACCCTTTTCCTTAGCATCTCTTTTTCCTTGCTCATAACCTCTTCGGTATCGGCTACAATCTTCTTCCTCTTGTAATTCTTAGTTTTCTCCAAGAAACTATGAATCCTAACCTGGGATTAAACAAATTAAATACACATGAATAGAGCTGATGAAACAAAGCCTGTCTACTGATATAACTTCTGCAGCCAATTAAATTTTAGGTGCCTCAAAAGAAAACCATAAGAATTGAGACACTTCATTGCCTAGCTGACTACTGAAGAAGGCATTAACATTATGCCATGAACAGCAGAAACATAAGTCATCCTTATTGTGTTATCGACTTAAGCCCCATTCTGCAATTCTACAAGAAGTTTCCAATAAGAAGCTTGTATTAATCAAGATCACGGAGGCAACTTCTATGCTTTCAATTTACCAAAAAAAAATCACGTAGTGGAAATCAACTAGATTGACATGGAGAGTGATCTAACAAACAACACTGCAACAATATGAAAGCAAAATACTGATTATACAAAAACAATCCTACTTCAGTATAGTGCTGCAAAACTGATTCTTTTATTTCCTCCCAATTTAGTATACACATATTATTCTTTTAGGCTTCAACTAAACTACATGTGTTGCACATAAATTCCATAAGCAAGCAATCCACAAATTCCTACTCAACAAAATAAACCAAAACCAACATAACCAAAGCTTTTAAATTCTCACCTCCTGCTCAATAGCCATGCCAATGTGCACTGCAGCCTGGACAACCTGAACACATCTATCTTCATGCCCTGCCATGACCAGTCCCATCATCTTATGCATCACAATCACAGCCATCTTATCCGCCGGTAACAAGTCAATATGCGGTGCATAAGCTGCCTTCTGCTTCTTCGTTCTTTGCACTTTCTGCTCTCTCGCTATTGCCTCTCTCAGTGGTTCAAACCACCCCAAAAACAATCCCTTAATGCGAGGCAAATTTGGTGCCAATTTCTTTTCAATCATTCTAGCTTCCAACTCTTTATATTCATCTACCATTCTCTCCCACGCTTCAGTCTCTTCCCTTACCTGTCTCCTCCTCAACAAATTATACTTCCTTTTCTCCATTTCTTTACATTCCATCTTCAGCTTCACTTCATGTTGTTTGATTCTCTTGTAAAGACCCTTCAAAAAAATAGAAGAAATCCAAGGTGGGTCCTGGATAAAAACTCTCCTCCGCCGTTCAAAACTCATAAGCTGATGATTTTCACTTCTGGGCATACCTAAATCGCCGCAGGTTTCAATATTTTCTACACTATCTCGTACGATTTGCTGACTTTCGCTACTGGATATGTGAAAATTCGTCGAATTTTCAAGATTTTCGAGGAAATCATTACTAACCGAGTCTTGTAAAGGATAAATCTGAATTGGGTTAAAAGAATTTCTTTTCAAATTGACAGGAAAAGAAGAAGAAGAGCTGAATTGAAGGTCTTTGTACGATTTGTCGTTTCTTTTGGTATTAAACATGTTGAGGGTTTTTCTCGTCGTGGTGGTGGTGGTTGTAGTACACGTAGGAGGGTATTGAATTTGAGCAGCGTGGCTCAACGAAGAGATTGAAGCTGTAGAAGCCATGGCCATTTGGAGATAAGGCTGTGTCAGTAAACTGAAGAGCGAAGAAAGGAGGAAATGGAAAACCTCTCTTAAACCTCACTGTGGACTGTTTTTGTTTAAAGATATTTTTTATATTTTTGTTTTTCTACCACATTTTTATGATTCTTTGAATTTTTTTTATTTTTTTATTTTTGTGGTGTTTGTTACTCTATTTCTCTTTTTCTTTAATTGTTTTTTTCCTAAATTTTGTTTACAAGTTGGACCAACTGAAAACGGCATTAAAATTACAGGCACACATATACATATACATATATATATATATATATATATATGTATAACAACAAAAATAAATAAATAAATAATATAGACACACATATATATATATATATATAAAACATATATATATATATATATGTACGTATGTATATGTATAATAACAAAAATAAATAAATAAATAAATAATAAGAAGTGACAAATGATTCTAAAAGATAAAATTACGAAAATAAAATTTACGAAAATTCATACGAGTGTCAGTTTGCAAACTTAAATGAGTTTATTAAAAATTTAAAATAATAATAATTTAATTAGTATTATAAATATAAATTAATTTAAAATTAAAAAATTAAAATTATTTAATATATAAAATTATTTAATATTTAATATTTAATATAAAATATTAAATAGGCTCCCACGAGTCCTTATTTTCTGACCTGATTCGGGTTTACACTGTTTATAATCCGACCCAACCCATTTGTTGCTTTTAGTGACATCTATGAAAGATATGTAAATGGGCCGGGTTTGATTGGGCATCTCAGTTATTTTACTTATGGGCTGTTTGTTGTGGTCTTGGCCCATTTGAAATAAGCAGGCTTGACCTAGTGGGCTTTTTTGTTATGATAATGCTTTAAGATATGGGTTTACTTAAACAGTCTTTGAAAGATTAATATTTTCTCATAATACAATATTTTACCTAAATAAATACATATTAATAATTGATTACTAATATATTTAAGACTAGTTATAATTTTTTTTTTGACCCAACATTATATTCGATAGAAATCACATTTTAGAAACTCGTATTGAGTTTCCCAAAATTCAAGACCGCCCTGTAAAAGTTAACTAAGATCAAATAAAATAAGCATACAAATTAAGGTTAATTTAGAGTAATGTGATTGACAAATCTTTGTTGTGAATGGGTAATTAATAAATATTAGTTGTAAAATAAAGTATATATCAAAACAAAAAATCTTGAATTGCCCTAGCAGAATCCTAGCTACTCAAAAGAAAAGCCAAGTGCATGCACCATATATATACACACACTTATATATTTAATCTTCCTTTTGGGTTTATATATTTATTAATTACTAGATTGATTATCATAGCTAATTATAAGAGATGTGGTTAATTATTTTATTGACACACTTTATTAATTTAGGCATGAAAGCATTACATATCACAAAATAATTAATTAATCATGGATATGTACACATATTTCAGCAAGGCAAACATTCATAATTCCAATAGTACATGTACTTTCCCACTTCACCAATAGGGTCAATTTTGTTAGCTAGGCATTAGTTATTTAATTTAATATTAGAAATCCATATAATATATGATCAAATCCATATATTTATCAAGGATATAGTACAAATTGTTAGGCCAAACTTTATAAATCATGATGTTTCTTATTAGGTTAAGCTTTTCTTGGTTTAAACAATTAGAAGAAAAAAAAAGTAAATTAGGGTTTACTTTTTTTTTTTCCTACCCTTTTACCTTTTCATATAGTCAAAGGCCGAATTAATTCTAAAATATTCTCTTTCTTTTTATTAAGTGATCAACGTTTATATCTTAAAATGAAATCACATAAATTCTATAAAAAAAAAATAAGTAACACAATTTTAATATATTAAAATTTTATTAGATAAGTTTATAAATAATATAATACATCTTTTTCATGATTTATAATACGATTTATAACTGTGTTGCTTGTATATATATCATGTGTCTAATAACAACAAATTAAATCTATAAATTCACACGTTACATTCAATAATATTGTAGTGACTAGTGAGTATGAAAACCATAGTGTTTAATGATTGAACTCAGCACAATTCTAATAACCAATAACCAAACAAAACGTATATATATGCTTGAACATTGTTTTTGTTAGGGTTTAGTTTGCAATTGCATGGTGTGCTATTCCTTAAACCTAAGTACTACAATACCCAGGAATAAAACTGGCATCATTTTAGCACTAAACTGCATGACTCAAGCAGACAAGTATACCAAAATCCAAGCACACCCAGTAGCAAAAATTAAAAATCTATCTGCCTATGCTAGCTAAGCATGCTCATAATTATATTAACCTAGATTATCTTCCTTAACAACGCATCATCCACTAATTCAATTCATCCCAAATTACACAAGCAAACAAACTTTACATACAAATACTAATAACAACAACCCAAAAAAGTGTTAGGCCTAGCTAGTTATAGATTATCGATCTGACATGTACACCACTATAGCTAGCAATTCTAACGATTTTGCTTACTTGTCATGCCACGATTTCATACTTGTTCGATAATCATTGGTTAGACTCATAGTCAAACATCACAGGCGCCAAACGTAGTTTCACTCCTTCAACGGCAGTTAGGCACAGCCATGAATATATGAATATGAAAATGAGTATGTCACAAGATCATGTTATATTAATTTGTTGTAGTGTTTGCTTGGAGAGAACGAATTACGCAATATTTTTACAAATGGGGTCTTGTAAATTCTTCTTGTTTTGTTTCCTATGTTTGGTTGTTGTCTTGTTTGTGATGGTTTCCGGACAAGGAAAGGTTGATGATCAAATCAGGAGAGATAGAGATTCGTTGCTTGCATTCATGTCGAGTATCGTTTCCGACCCGGAAAATGCTCTTCAGAGCTGGAATTCAACTGGTGTTCATGTCTGTAACTGGTCTGGTGTGAAGTGCAACAATGGCAGTAATCAAGTAGTGGAATTAGTCCTCAGTTCTCGGTCTCTTCACGGCACAATTGCTCCTGCTCTTGCAAACCTTTCTTCTTTAAAAATTCTTGATTTGTCGAGAAACTTCTTCCAGGGCCACATTCCAGCTGAGCTTGGAAATCTTGTTCATCTCAAACAACTCAGTCTATCCTGGAATTTCCTCCAAGGAAACATTCCAGCACAATTGGGTTTTCTCCAACTAGAATATCTTGATCTCGAAAGCAACATGCTTGTAGGAGAAATTCCTTTTCCACTTTTCTGCAACAAGTCTTCTTCTTCCATGCAATACATAGACCTCTCCAACAATTCTTTAAGCGGTGAAATTCCTTTGAAAAATGAATGTGAGATGAGAGAGTTGAGGTTTCTTCTTCTGTGGTCAAATACACTAATTGGTCGTATTCCTCGAGCTCTTGCAAACTCTTCGAAACTCAAATGGCTCGATTTGGAGTCAAATATGTTAAGCGGGGAGTTGCCTTCAGAAATTATAAGCAAAATGCCACAGTTACAGTTCCTCTACTTGTCCTACAACAATTTTGTTAGCCATGCTGGTAATACTAACCTTGAACCTTTTTTCGCTTCATTAGCTAATTCCTCTAACTTTCAGGAATTAGAATTGGCAGGAAATAATTTGGGTGGAGAGATACCTTCTATTATTGGTGATCTTTCTACCAATTTTGTACAGATTCATCTCGATGACAATCTTATCTACGGCGCAATTCCTCCTCACATTTCTAATCTTGTCAACCTTACACTTCTGAATTTGTCCAGTAATCTCCTGAATGGAACAATTCCATATGAATTATGTCTAATGAGAAAGCTGGAGAGAGTTTATTTGTCAAATAATTCACTCTCTGGTGAAATTCCTTCTGCTTTTGGTGACATTCCTCACCTTGGTCTTTTAGATTTGTCCAAAAACAAACTTTCAGGTTCGATTCCAGATAGTTTTTCTAATCTTTCCCAGCTGAGAAGACTCTTGCTTTATGGAAATCAGCTCTCAGGATCAATACCACCCAGTTTAGGAAAATGTGTCAATTTAGAGATTCTAGACCTCTCTCACAATAAAATTTCAGGGATTATTCCAAGTGAAGTTGCAGGACTAAGGAGCCTGAAATTGTACTTGAATTTGTCCACCAATCATTTGAATGGTCCCTTACCATTAGAGCTAAGCAAAATGGACATGGTGCTAGCAATTGATGTGTCTTTAAACAATCTCTCCGGCGCAATTCCGACGCAGCTTGGAAGCTGCATTGCCCTGGAATCTCTCAATCTTTCTGGAAATATCTTAGAAGGACCTCTTCCGGCTTCGATAGGACAGTTGCCTTATCTTAAACAAATCGATATTTCATCAAACAGATTGCTTGGAGAAATACCACAAACTTTTCAGGCATCACCAACTCTCAAGCAGCTCAACTTCTCTTTCAACAAGTTTTCTGGGAACATATCAAACAAGGGAGCCTTTTCGCCGCTGACCGTAGATTCTTTTCTGGGAAATGATGGTCTCTGTGGATCGATAAAAGGCATGGCAAACTGTAGGAAGAAACATACTTATCATTTGATTATTTTGCCAATTCTCTTGTCACTGTTTGCAACTTCTATTTTGTGTATATTTGGGTACCCTTTAGTACTCAGATCAAAATTCAGAAAACAATTGTCTGTATTCAATGGAGCAGATTTAGAAGATCCTGAAGAAAAAGAAATAGAAGAGGCAAAATATCCAAGGGTTTCATACAAACAACTCATTGAAGCCACAGGAGGATTCAGTCCTTCAAGCTTAATCGGATCAGGAAGTTTTGGCCATGTCTACAAGGGAATTCTTCAGGACAATACAAGAATTGCTGTAAAAGTTCTTGACTTAAAAACAGCAGGGGAAATCACAGGAAGCTTTAAGAGAGAGTGCCAAATTTTAAAGAGAACCAGGCACAGAAATTTAATCAGAATCGTCACAATTTGCAGCAGGCCAGATTTTAAGGCTCTAGTTCTTCCACTAATGTCAAATGGAAGTTTGGAAAGACATTTGTATCCAAGCCATGGGGTGATTGATCATGGGTTGAATTTGATTCAGCTGGTGAATATTTGCTGTGATGTGGCTGATGGAGTTGCTTATTTGCATCATTATTCTCCTGTCAAAGTTGTGCACTGTGATCTTAAACCAAGTAATATTCTTCTTGATGAAGATATGACAGCTTTGGTAGCAGATTTTGGAATTGCAAAATTGGTTAAAGGAATTGATGAGATTAAGAGTATTTCTGCCAATGATTCAACCTCCTTTAGCTCAACTGATGGACTGCTATGTGGGTCTGTTGGCTATATAGCTCCTGGTATGCACCAAATCCTTTTCCTTCTCTAATTTTAATTTAAGCGAAATTAAAATTTCAAATATTTTATACTATTTAAAAAAAAATTGTAACTTGACCCAACTAACATCCACAAGATATTGTTAAAATTAAATTATCTCTTCAAGCACTCAATCAATGGTTGATTGTTATTATTATCATTCTATATCCCTCACTTTACATCAGTTCAATCTTCACTAGTGAAATAATAGCAAAAGCTAGCTAAATGATGATTATATGGATCATACTTGATGAACACATCCCAATTTCTTATTAAAAGATAATATTGTGATAAATTATTTTAAGATGGTGATTATTATAAAGTCACGAACATTTTAGTTTCAAATCTAAACGGTAAAGTTATAAGTTTAACATTTCAAGTTAAAAATTTGCTTCATTCTTTACCATGTTTTAATTGTTGCATGTTCAAATCCAGAGTATGGAATGGGCAAACGTGCTTCAACACAAGGAGATGTCTACAGTTTTGGTGTCCTTCTACTAGAAATCGTGACGGGAAGGCGCCCGACGGACGTACTTTTTCACGACGGTTCAAGCTTACATGAATGGGTTAAACGCCACTACCCATACAGGCTACAGCCAATCGTCGAACAAGCGATTGCTAAACATGCACCGCCGGACATGCCGACGTATTGCAACAAAATATGGAGAGACGTCGTGTTGGAAATGATTGAACTTGGTCTTCTTTGCACACAATACAATCCTTCAACAAGGCCAAGCATGGTTGATGTTGCCCATGAAATGGGCAAGCTCAAGCAGTATCTCTCAAATCCTTCATCTTTGATTGAAGAAGTTGCTCTTAAGAGTTAATTATAGAACACATTTTGAGTTTTAGAATTTTGATTATTCTTAAACGTTTATTGTATT
>JAXCLQ010000013.1:869588-887493 GCA_035584115.1 Cedrela odorata | reverse complement strand
GATTTAGAGTACAGGCGTGTTAAGTGTAATTTTGCAACTACAATCTATCCATCCTCCAAGGTTTCATATTATTCTAAGTCTTCATCTTCATTTTGTTCAGAGGACATGGGCATTTATTGTTCTTCTTTCCACATGTTTGGGGCCATGATTCCTGGGAAACATCTGAATTTGACTTCAGGCATTAGCACCAGACTCTTTAAATCAAGAGGACAACATATAACATTACAACAGATTCCGACTATCTAAATTTGATAAGTTAGATAACTTACAATAATTGCAGTCCTCAATTTGGAAACAGCAGATTTCTCCGACACTCCTCGGAATGATACATGGGTTATGCTCCAAAAGACACAAGCTAATCTTGCACACTACTTTGGCATTGTTTCGTTAATGAGATGATTGTTGCTCCTAGTTTAGTCCACCTGAACCTCTACGTCCATCTTCATACCAGTGTTTCCAAGTATCTGCATGCAGAATGAATTTCACACATGATGTAATTGTTTCTTGAGCACAATTTACAGGGTTAAGCATTAATGAGAATTATTTCATGCACATTGTGGTTACTACAATAAACAAGACCTTGAAAGTTGCAGTAGTAAGTAGATTTTTGGAAAATCCCAAAACTTTATCAGCCATGAACGTGTGACTCTATTTAAAGGTTTGGCCGGCTTTGATTTAATGTTTGTCATCTAAGACGAGGTTAAACTATTCCTACCATCAACTGATTGACCATATAAGAAATCTCTCATTATCTCCAGTTCACCAAAGTTGACTTATGAATTATGATCTTAGCTCAACACCAAAGTGAAGCAGATCACAAATTTATAGGGAATGAATCCATCATCTAACAGGTAACGGAATGACAAAATGCAATAAGGCAGAAAGAATGACAAGATCCAACATTAAGGCTTTAAAAAGCAATCAAATGCAGAGATGAAAATCCACTGAAAAGAAAGTAATGGAAACAGCAAATGAAAAAGTGGAAGCATGCTCTTACATTCATGATTAAGGAAAAATAAATAATCAAATCACTTTTGGCTGAACTTCTGTCTGTGTTCTAGATCATCAGTTGAGACAGTTGTTTAATGAAAGTAGTGATCCTTTCGAGTGAAGAAATGGTAGAAACTATAGGTTAAAGAAATTAAAATGTTAGCAGCAAGACTTAAAATTAAGGACTTCACCAAGATTTGTCCAACTCATTTTTCTCATCAACACAATCAAATCCTCTGCCTCCCACTAACTTTGATAAGTTTTGAGATAAAATTAGTACAATGAATTTTCGTCAAAGTATTATTTTATCAATTAACTAATGTAATTTTATCTAAATGTTAAATTTTTTATTTCAAATATAAACAAAATTTTAAATTAGGATAAATTTGTTAATCAACCTGAAAATTGAGCCATTTAGTCTAAAACCCATAAAACTTGTTAAAAATGAAGAAACAAAAGCACTATGTAGGGTGGCAGTAGCGTAGCTCTGTAGCCAAACACCACCTCAAAGTAGTTTGGAAGAACTTGATCATCTTCCCCCCGAGTAAGCGAGACTAAGCACTGAGAGACACGGAGAGCTGCTGCAACTCGAAGAAACCAAAGGTTTATTACAGTAAGTAACGTCGAAGATGGTACGGCACGATGCCCTTAAGTTCCTTTATTAATTTTCTTTTAATTCGTTTATTTTTTTTATTAAGTTTAGTGTTGGAACAAAACAAACTTAAAAAATCAGTGAATTATTAGTAATCTGAATGTCATACAAGCAATCAAAGAGTAATTGTTACTTGGGTATGCAAGACTGAGCTGATTATTGCTTTTTAATGTGATTGTAGAGAAGAGAATTAGGTTTTCCACTACTGAACATAAAATTTGTGGGTTTCTGTTTTTGGTAAGCTTTTCGAGAGATTAGTATTTATGTGCCTGATTTTACCCTGGTAGTTTATTTTGGCTTGCATTTATAAAGAAAGTCCTCTTTATGAGGTCAGAGAAAACCATAGTTTCTTATAGCTTTCAATTGGACCAAATGCAGAAGTCTGATGAGCTTGTGAACATAATGGTGGCAGGTTTTGATTTTTGAGTTGGGTAGTATGTAGCTACAAAGATGCATGTTTTTATGCGTTGAGTAGTTAAGATACGAGATTTATGTGTCGAAAACCAAAATTATGCGCTGATTGAATGATTATCTTACTTTACGCAGATAGCAATCTTTGTTCTTGCTTGCAGAATCCTGCTGTTATTAAATGGGGTAAAAGTCTGATGTTGTATGCTCAGAACATTTTTACAGCTCTTTTTAGTTCTGCCCTCTGGACTCTGGTAACTCAAATGTGTTGTTACGTTTTGTGTAGGCTATGTATATCTGCATCAAGCGCAGCAAGATGACTTACTTTATCCAGTGTGATCCAACTGCGACAATTCTGGAAATTAAGGAGAAATTGCATGTGCTCATTGATCAACCAGTTAATGATCAGCATTTGATTTTGATGGGGACAGGGGGATTATTAAAGGATTCAAAGACATTGGCTGATCAGAAGGTTCTGATACAAAATTGATATTTTGCACTTTTTTTCATTTGTATATCATTTTCTGTGCTCAGGAGAATATTGGCACTCTGATCTTCATTGGCACAGAATTTCTTTAGCCTAGTGGTATTTTGGATCTTCAATTGTCGATCCTTTGAGCTGTATGTTGACATGTACAGTAAATTTTATATTTCTTTTCAGGTTGAAAATGATGCTGTTGTCGCACTGACTTTGAGAAAAGGTTGTCTTTCTATCCTTTTTTTTTCTTTTTTAATTCTCTTTATGCTTATCAACCATATATTAGCTGGGCATTGTTGATTTCACCGGTTTGGTTTCATAAGTTAGTTGATTTGACATTAGAAATGTATTGTATTTCATATTCTATATTTATATCATTAAGATTTCTGTTGTAAGCTGAGGTTGTAAGTCTAAGCTCAGTTGTAAATTATCGGTGAATTTTGCCTTTGGTGACTGTACACTGAAATTGATTAAACAATTTGTTCTAGAAATGTTTTAACCAATATTTACTCAGGATGTTGTAAATCTTTTGTTTGCTTTTTCTATTTTGGTTGCACTTTCTAAATTAATGGTCTTGTATTTGCTTTCACAAAGTACCTTATTCAAGTTTACCCTGCTTGAGTATTGCTACAGCCAGTTCCACTCTTTCTTTCCCAAGTTAAGTATATTGACTTATGAACTGTTTCTTTACGTCTTTGCTTCTGACCTGCATGCATTATTTACACATGTTTGTTCTTGTTGAGACCAATAATTTGAGAACTTTCACTTTCTTTCTTCCAGATGACAATGAGTTTGAGGATGTCAACATTGTTCGGCCAAATGATTTCTACCAATCTCGTGATGGAGATAGTGGCAAATGGTGAAACTCTCAACCTTGGTTTGGAAAACCTCAGCGGCAATATACTAGTGTAGACTGTGCTAAGCAACACAGATGTGTTCCCTGCGCATTCAGTTTGATATTATTCATTACCATTTCATTGTACCGCAAAAACGTTTTTGTGAAAATATTTTCGGTTTGTATATGAAGTAGCAAGTTTCCTTTTCAGGCTAATGGGTCATATAGACGTACGTGGTTCTGTTGTATAAACTGTTAACATTAGAACATATAGAAATCAGAATAGTTCTTACACTGAACACTACTAAGAAGAAAGGTCTTGCTCCCAATGATTTATTGGAATTTGGAACTTCCCTTTTCAATTCCTTTATCTTCTTTCACATGTGAATGAATACTTTTTTTTTCCCTCCTTCATAAGTCGAAGAAACAAGTGACTTGTGGAGTAAATCCATACTTGTTCAAAATCTGATCTTCTCAACAATTGAAATTCAGTTTTTTTTATCAATCCACGATTACAGAATAATTAGAGAATATATTAAAAATCCTGATAAAACATTTACTCAAGAAATCTTTCCTTGTTCGGAAATCCCACCAGGAAACTCCGGAACTTCAGAACTGAAAGCAATGTGATGCAGCAGATGACCTTTAGAAGAAAAATCGCAACCCCATGCAGATTTCCAACTCATCATCTCCACCACCACACACCCAAGGGCCCAGATATCCGCCGAGTACGTCAGCAATCGCCAACTCCGACGACATGTAACTGAGCGTTCCTCTCTTGTCCGAATTCTCCTACTCGTATTCCAGCAATATCCTTTGCATAACTCCGAACTTCGTATTCCGGCAAGCCATTAACTGACATCCTGATACGATCATACAGACTTCCCCACTGCAATACACCAGAACAAAATGTAAGTGTTCACGCCTTCCCAAATTTCTGTCTGATTGTGCCCGTGCCCATATTGTTGTCTATCAAATTGTGTAATTGCTATAAAGATAAATTTTAGAGAATTACGAGGTATATTTATAAAATGTAACAAAAGTAGGTCCACAATTTAATTTATTAATAAAAGTATCATACTAATTTTAAATATTTATATGTCATAATATATTTGATTATATTCATAGCATTGATTGTATGAAAACCAATTAATGATAATAAATAATTTAAATTGTCTGTCAATCGTTATAAAATAGTGACACATTAAAATATATAAAAATTTGTATTTTTAATATTATTATTATTAAAAAATTAAAAGATTTTATTATTATTTAGGAATTTATATTAGTTTTTTTGGGTTATAATTTGCAATTATGAGTAGAAACTTGAAAATTATAATGAAAAAATCAAAAATTATAATAAAATGGCTTCCCATGACCCCGAAATTGTCCTTTCAAGACAACACAACTTAGATTGGACTGTCCTATAATGTTTGTGAATGACAACTTGGAGTAATAATGTTACATATCTCAACATCATTCATTCATTCTGCAAACTCCATGAAAGTCATTACAGTCAAATGTTTATAACTAGCTCAGCTCTGATGGCAAAACCTGATAGAATGTCTTTAGTTTGCCTTTCTCAAATGAAGATAGTGAAGGAACTGGTGTCGAATCCTAATGCTTACAGTTCATTAAGTTATGAACTCAGGGAGAACAGTTGATGCTCGGAGAAATTAAATCCAAATGCTCGCAAAAGCTTCCTTGAGTGCCCTTTTCTTGCTCATTTCTACGCTCCATCCTCCTGCTCTTCTGCATCTCTCTGCTCGAAGTTTCATCATTTCCTCATCATCATAAACATGCATGTCCATACCACCTCCAACTGGTACTGGTTGGAGAATGCCTGTTGGTCGTGGCTGTCCTCCGGCAAGTGTAGGAGCGTATTGTCCCTGTCTGCCAACACTAATGCCTGCTAGAGAACTCTGGCTTGCCTGTCTCAAAAGAAAACAAAAACACTTTAAAAATAATCTCACAGCGAGAAAAAATGACCGAAGACAGACACCATGAATCACATTATTACAACAAAAAATAAGTTAATGCGATTATAAACTTGTTTTAAAAAAGGTTCTCCCATGAATTTCAACAGGGTGCTGATCACGATAAACAGAAATAAAAATTTTTGGGAAGATATTTCTCTTGAAATTTTCGTTCTGTTTGAGTTTGGGAGCAAGGAAAAAGCTTTTAGGCAGGATTGAAAATGAATATCCATTTCAAAGATGCCATAGCCACACTTAGCTGCTAAAGTACAGTATATTTATATACAAATAGATATTTTGTATTGCTTCAGTGCTAAACAACAAAGGCATTGAAGACCATACATCACTGTATGGACAAGGTGGACAAATACCTTTCCTGTAAGTCATTATTCCTTACAATTGACCGCAAGCTAAACAACATGTCAGACCAAAGATTGCTATGTTAAGACTCATAAGATAATCCAAATTCATTCAAGATTGATGCCATATCTTATTTTCTTGTCTTTTTAGACATCAAACTCATGCAAAGAAAACTCTAGTAAATGCATCCAAAGTAATAGTACACCAAGGTTCTTCCTCCGCAACATAAGCGGAACAGTTAAAATGTAATGACAGTTGTGGTATGCTAGATATATATAGGTTCATTGAACAATAAGAACAACTTCCCGAAGAATTCAAGTGATGTTCACTATTCAAAAGAGTTTTTTTATCAGAATTGGCTAAATACAAGAAGAAATAATAAAACAGTTTAATTCTCACCCCATCAATATCATTTTGTGCAGGAATCCCTTTGCTTGCTGCAACAGCTGCAGCTAGTTCTTCTGCCTGTTTGATTTACATCAAAATTACTAAAATTAATGACCTCTTAGTAAATTCTAGCAGATAAAATCTCAAAGTCACTTAAGGCTAGAATGGAACATGTCACATATTTATTGTTATTATGTAACTAAATTGATGAGAGATAGGGCAAAATATGACTGTGTGATAGTTGTAATAACCAATGATAGAACATGTTAGGATAAAACAGTATCACAACCGACATACCTTCCGGGCTTGATTTATCATTATTTGCTCTGCATTTTCTTTCTGGTATTGTTGAATTTTCTCTTCAATCTCGTGTACATTTATTCCTTCAACCAAGTTAAATACTACAGCAGAGAGTTCTCATGTTAAAATACCAACCTTATATTTGGAACCTCATCAGGATAAATTATTTGAACTCTTGAAATGCTTACTCATGTCCTCCACTTCCTCCAAGTAATCATTGTATTCTCTCAGCGATGGAAAATCCTCTTCTCTTTTATTATATCTAAACAAAAAGTGAACTACTTAGCTATCTTCCCCAAGGATACTTGACAATATAATTAATATGAGCTTTAGTTGTGGACAAGATTGAACAAAGATTGATGCTCAATGATTCTTTTTCCACATTATTCCCAAAAACAAACTAGGTAAATTCTCAAATACCTATTTTCAAGTTGGACAAGATATTGACATATTCTTTCTACTATTAGCACATTTTATTGATCACGGCAGGACATGGAAACAGAGAACATTTTATACTTCACAAAATTTTAAAAATTAAATCTACCGGATAGTCACTATCCTAGACTTCATACGCTAAATAAACATTACTGGGATCTTCTTACTCATAATTATCAAATATGCAGTTGTTACAGAACTTTATGCATACAAAAAGGCTTAACTGCATTCACTTGCAGCTAATCCCAAACCTAAAGAGAGAGAGAGAGATTACATGCTGGCAATCCTCTTCCTGATGGCTATCTCCTTGTTGTGAGGATTAGAACTAGAGATCACCATTTTTGTTGCCCAGCCAGCCTTTTCTTCTCCTGTTTCCCATTCATTTGAAGCAGTTCAATTTGTAAAGATAGATTTATGTATTTGAAAATATTATTGAGGACATCTGAACTGTGCAAGGCAAGGCAAAACAAAATATTGAATTTACCACAAAAATGAAAGATGGGTTTAACTAATTAACAATGTTGGGCAGACCCATTTGCATATATGCACCAATCAAGCTAAATAGGGCTAATATAGCTAGTTTTACCATGATCAATATACTAGCATTCATACACATAAATACATACATGCGTAAATATGTACATATATAAGAGAAAGAGATTCATATCTGACCGTGATTAACGAAGGTGAATCATAACGGCCGCTGAAGAGAGAGGGGCTTAAAACTGGTTGTAAAGTATAGAACAGAGGGACTGCGAAGAAGAAGAAGAAGAAGAATAAACGGGCTGGGTTGGGCTTGGCTTGGTTCGAGCTCATTTTGTAAAGAAGTTGGCCCACTTTGGAATCTATTATATTTTTAATAAGATTTAAATTTGTCACATTTTTATATCAAAAACTTTCACTAAAACCTTTTTGCATTCAAATTGACGTGTGTTTGTGTGTGTATTAAATCAAGAAATCAAACAAGTAAAAACAAAGCTATCGTTGCCACAACTCACTGAAGTATATCAATTCAAGCAAACCAAATAAATGAAGTTATGAATTGAAGCAAGGTATCAATTTTTTCTTTATATAACAATTCAAATGCATACAATAGTTTAGGTATGAAATGAACCAATTCTCAATCAATGTTTGTTGAATGTAAAAGTTTCCCTCCAAGGCGACAATATGAAATATTACATTACATTGTCGAGAACTTCAAGAATCACTTGATAGAGTTTTAAAATCTCTAGTAATCAAACCAAAATGTAATAGAATAATTGACTAATCAAATCGTCCATAACACACGAAAATAATATCAATTAATGACTAAAAATATATCAAAAAAAGTCATTTAATGTTGTGTGCAAACTTTGAGCTTCCAATAACTTTATTTGTTTTAGAATCAATGAAATCTGAACTTAAAATTGGGAATCAAAATTGGGAGGTTCGGGGAAGAGAAATATGAGAGAAATTTCTACTCTTTGTTTTCTACTAAAAAATATGTTTTACTTAATGGGCTAGTTCAATATACATATATATATATAGGATGAAAGCAGAAACTTTCTTTCGTACAGTAAATAAAAGTGAATCATCTCATTATGAGTCATAAATTAACAAATATATTAAAATTATATTTGTACAAAATCATACTATTATAATGAGTATAACAATAAAGTGACTCAATTACTCAATTATATAATGGGATTATAAATTATGAGTCAGTCACACGTACCCTAATATATTTGACAATAATCATGTAATTTATCTAATTTAAAATATAAAATTACATAAATAATTATATTAGTATATAATAAATAAAAAATAAATCGAACGTCTGAGACTGATGTGCTCCAAGCTTAGATTGAGGTTCCGAATAAGAAGGATTTGATGAGTACAAGAGCAAGTTTGAGTTCATGCAATGGAACTTTGTGGCCCGCTCCCCGTCTCAGAGATGAAGGTAAGTCCAACATACTCTTAGGTCCATCTGCCCACCTGTTTAACAGGTAATGTCGATTCTCATGATTTCTACTATTGAAAGTTTAAGAGCATCTATGTTGTACTGGGTGAATGTAACTGGAATAATGGTGTCTGTATCACCACAGTCATATAGGAGAAAGAAAGAAAACTAGGATCATCAGCAAATCATTGTCTAAACTTGCTTGAACAGAATGGAGGGGACGGGAAGGCCAACCAGTTGAAAAAGAAGGCAAAGGATAACTAAGAGATATTGGAAAAAAATAGCACTGGTATATATAAACATTACCAGGTTAAGAAAATCTTAAACAGCCTGTAAATATAAAAATTTAAATTTACAACAGAATATTGTGTCAATGTCCTTATATAGGTGAGGTTTTTTTGTCTCTATTGTAACCGTAATTATTCTTAATTATAATTTTATCTTATTCTATTTTATCTTTTTTATTTGAAATACTGACTTGGACCTTGAATGCAGATAAGCTTTTTGAATTGTTCATGTGGTCTGAATTGAACTGAGATCTAAATTTATCTGCTAAGCGAGTTGATCTCAGAACATCAATCTGAGCTGAGCTGTAATTGGGAGAGGGAAGCAAACAATAAGAACGAATAAAAATCTAAACAAGAAAGCAATGCGAGACAATGAGAGAACCTGAACGCCCATATACGAAGTCCTGAATGCATAAGCTCACGTTTTTACTTTCTGTAATAGATTTTGAACCAATCAAACAAATGCAAAACTATTAATGCTCTCCTTCACTGGGAGATAGCAATGCAACCAATAACTTTTTGGTATTTCTTCAGAGAGCTGTACCTGCATGTCTCCCCTTTTTCTGGCGCAACTGCCGATATAAAGCCAACAAAATGGTAAACTAAACTTAAGTTAAAAGACCTCCATTGAACATTCTACAGATTGAGAGTAAATTATTGGAAATAGGGAAAGTAAAAATGAAACAACATAATCCAACAGTGAGGAATCAAAACAACAGATCCAAAAATGGAAACCAAAAAGTCATAAAAAGTAAGTAAACCCGATAAAAACTAAAGTTTTATACCTCCATTGAGCCAAAGAACAAGAAGCTTGGAATCAGTATCTTCATCAGCCTCAAAGAACAAAAAAAAATAGAGCTCTTCCTGAATCCTCATTGACTGTAACATTACCAGATTGAGAGTAAATTGTAGGTACAATGAATATTGTAATTTCTTATTTGTTTTAGTCTATTGTCTGAAAACAGTTTTCTGTTTTCCGGCTTTGGAAAAAGTGTGGAATAGTTGTTTGAGGAACATGTGATGCACGAGGTTTGCTTTATGTGCATGTAAAATTAGGCCCAAACACAGTCCAAACAGGCCGAATATTTGGTTGTTTGTGCAAGGAAAGCTGCGAAATTGCTGCATGCTGAAGAGTTAAAAGCAGTTGAAAAGCAATCAGGTCTGCTTTAAAACCAAGTTGGAGCTTGGAACTACTCATAATTGCTGTCTTTTTGTCTTCATTTCTTGTTCTTTTTTAGTTAAGAAACTTGACAAAACACAACTTGTGTATTTGCTTCTTCTCCATTTGGTTTGATTGCTTACTGACTTGTCAATTGTTTGTTGTACAAGTAATACTACTTATTTTAAAATTTATGTGAAAATTTTAAATTGTTACTTAAAAATGAAATCTATGAGAATAGTTTATGAAATGTGGGTCATCTCAATTAACTTGATGCTTGTTAATGCCATAATGAGTTAACAATTGTAAAAAAAAATTAAACCCACAATTAAGTGTGAATTTTTGAAATATATTTTAATTATGAGTTGATTAACATTTTTATCCGTAATAGTTATGAAAATTGACAACATAGATAGTTGGTTCGAATCTTCAAAATTTAGTTTAAAATTATGATCCAAGTTTAAAACTTACTTTTTATTTTTTGACTTGTATTTCATTATAAACTTATTATAAATTAATTTTATATAAGGTATAAATATCGCTTTAATAGTGTACTTTTTTTTAATTTGTATAAACTTTTTTTTTTACACTATGTAAACTTTAATGAAATTTTAAAATAAATCTGTTAAAGGTTTACAAAAGTATGCCCATCTCATTCCAAATTTATCTTTCATATGTGACAAGAAAATCTAGGCCCACTTCCCCAATTAGTGGATGCTCAAATGTGCACAATTTTATTTTATTTTTCCTTTGATAACAACAAAATAGCATTCATTTTTGTAGTTTTCTATCCATCCAACTAATCAAATTCAATTGACTTTTGTATGTGTTGGACAAATCGAAAAATGTAATAATCATCATGATATGGTCCCAAATGATGGGAGTTAATCTTCATGAAATAATTTTAAAGATGAATTAATTATAAGGTTCATAATACTAGATGAATATATTACTAATCATGAATAAATATTTTTATTGTTAATTAGGTGATTGTTTTCTAAGAACAACTTTTAATTGTTCAATTTTGTTGCATATACTAAAATTTATATTTTTATAAAAAAAAAAATTCTAACTTCAAAAATAATAAAATGTTTATGCAAAAATTATAAAATTGTGTCAATTGTAAAACTCATATCAAGAAAGAATCTTGATCCCATACCATATAATATTGACCCATCAAACTAGTAATATTATTAGATTATTTAAAAACACAATAGTGATAGATTTTATAAACCGTTTATTATTTGTTATCAAAATAATTTTATGTATAATTAATATTTAGTTACCAATTTAAAGTTGAAATAATATAGAAGGTGTGTTACAAGATTAGTTTTTCCAAGTTTTTCTATAAATAGTAAGTAGATGGGATCTGTTTACAGAAGTAAAGCAGACCAAATGTTTGTTTTGATTCGAAGAGATTCTTCATCACATGCTGAAGTTGAGCCGAAGCACAACATGGCAATAATAATAGTAATAATAAATAATGGGAATAATAACATCTAGGTTCCTGATTTTTTATATTTTCACAATAAAAATATAACTTTTCATATGTAACAAATAGATCCCTAGCTATCAACTAACTATTATTAAAATAATTAAAATAGTAAATATTTGTTTTTTTTGGAATGAACGTTTAATATAATTCAATTTTCATCACTCATATATTTAATCATAAATATGCAGTATATCAAATCACTAATTTTTAAAGATTTATATTAAGACGTTATTAAATATATATATATATATATATTTGTTGATGTAGTAAAAATTCATTAGTGGATTCCGTGCACGAGTAACGATCTTCTTCTTCCTTAGATACTTTTCCAACTTGCAATCACAATCAAAAGTTATAGGAGTAAAGGCCAGTTGTTTGACAAAAACTCTTCAATAATTAAATCAGAGTTTTTCTTTATGGGAGATGTTTTTCTTTATAGGAGAGAACTAGAGAGAAAATACGAGATTTTCAATGCCAGAGTTTCATTGTGCATACCTAGTAGCCATTAGCCTCATTTTATAAGTGTAAATCTCTCAAACTTAGTAGAATTTTGTAAAATCTGGAAATAATAATCTCAATCGTATTTAGATTCCAAGAATCACGAGAATTCTATTTTGTAGGTATCGGCTTTCTAGATTTTATAGGATTTGAGCTTTTCTTGTAGAATATGTCTACCAAGCTAAGGATTCTTATTATGGAATAAATTATTCTCAAATAATACTTCTATCAGGCTAAGAATCTTTATTATGAAATAATCCGAAGAGAATTTGGGAAGGAAATGAATTCTTCATAGATATGTAACTATAGTAAGGTTTCGGGAGTCCTTGTTTGAGACTCTTTTATCTATCTAAGATAAATAGGTATTACATGTCCGAGACCTTTATAAGCTGTAACTGAAACCTTTATAAGTTACAACCGAGACTCTTGTAAACTGTGGCTGAGACCTTTATAAGGTGGTCTCGGAATGAGGTTCTGACCCAAAATCTTTGACATGACTTTAAGAGATCTCATCTCTTCTTACTCCTGAGGTCCTTATTATCTCTTGGATATTTCTTCTTAGATTGGGCTAGACCTCTGGATATTCCTCTATTCTTCATGGAGCTATATTTCGAGCTCATGGCTCATTAGGCTTCATTTAGGCTTTGAATTATATCTCCAACACCAAGCCCTCTAGTTTTAGTCAAACAGTAGTTTTTTGACAAAAATTAAAAAGTTATGATTTGAAAAGATGTGCTCATACATAAACTTTTAATATTAACTCAAAATCAGCCAATCTTTATCCATGTGACAACTTTTAATTGGCTTATCAAATAACATTATTTCGGGTCCCAAAGAAACCAATGCAGAACCCTCTTAATATGCTGAGGCAATTGGAAAAAAGTGAAAAAGGCTACAGGGCCCCTTAAAGCCTTTGAGGCTGAGGCTAGACTTTTAGCCCTTAGGAACATGGTTGAGATATCTACTCTCCAAGATGTTGCTGTCATCGACCTCTACTAAAAGAGCTGAGGCCCAAGGTGACCTGTCACCTCCTTTTGCCTCCAAGACGGATAAGGGGAAACTTAGGAGAAATGTTATTGCGGTGGATAAAGATGATAGGCCAAGGCAAAAAGAAAAAGATGCTGGCTAAAAAAAAAATGGTGGTAACATCGTCACGTCTCATCTTCTCTTAGAGAATTTTCCTGAAAACAAAAGGAAATTCTTTGCCTACTTCTTTCCTTATATTAACCATCAGGTGGAAGAGATCCCGTCTGCGTACTCAGACGTCCCGGTGACTGCTACGCCTTGGGGATTTTGGACTACCTGCTGAGGTAGCCGAGCCGAGTAAGTTGACCCTCATTTTTCTTTTCAGGGAATGGAATATTCTTGGTTTTTTCTAACATTTTGTTATTTGCATAATCTGCTCATATGCAATATGTTATTGTGGTTCTCTCAGACGCTATTGATGCTATCTCCACGAGTCTAACGGCTACAGAGATTGTCTGGTTGAAGTAGAAGGTCAAGGAAGCGGAGAGGAACTTAGACTGTCTGGTTGAGGTAGAAGGCCGAGGAGACAGAAAGGAACTTGGCTATAGAGCAAACTCAGCTCGAGGCTAAAAAAGAGAAGTGGGCTCGAGAGATAAAAGAGCTTCAAATCAGAGTAATTACTGTTGAATCTTCCCAGACGAAGTACAACAGTAGAATGAGCATCTTTAAATATGATCTAAATGAGTTCAGGGCAGAGTGTCAGAGGCTTCGCCAAGGTTGAGAAGAAGAGGTTTGTGTTCCTGTGAGACGTTCCAAGGTCGGTATCCAGACTTGAATTTGACTTGGCTATATGAGACTTTGTGACATGCGCGTCCACTCCCTAGTGAAAACTCCTCAGATAGCATATACTCTGAGGAAGCCTTTTTATAACTTCGAGATTCCTCATGTTCCTCCTGCTAATCAGACTAACGCTCCAACTAATCTACCAATCTCCCGACTAGCTTGAGAAAATTGAATTGTGTGACCCTTTTTATTGCTTTGCCTCCCTTTTACTCTTCATACTCGACACTTTGTATAATTTATAGAACCCAACTTTTATCAGAGAATGCTTTAAAAAACCTGAACTGACTTGAACTAAGAGCATGAAATTTGTGTCACTAAAATCATTTTTTAAGTCTTCTCTTCTTAGAGATTGTATTTTCAAGCAAGAACTATATTGATCACTGATATGTCTTAACTTCCAAGCTTTAATAAATTTTGAATATTATTATCCTGACTGAAATTTTTCCACTGCAGTCATCTAGGAACTATTTCGCTAAGGTCGCGCTCAGAGCTTGTTCGAGTTTTAGACCATATTATTCTAAAGGTATATGATAAACTAACATCTGGAAACTGTGTCACTCATTTATGGGCTTCGGGTGGAAATTACTCTATGACGTTTGAAAGTAGTCCTCCGATAACCTCTTTTACTCGTATGCTCTCTGAGACCGTACTCAAGGCTTGTTTGAGTTAAGGATATTATTATCTCGGGATAAATGATAAGCTGATGTTTGGGAACCGTGTCACCCATACTTGGGTTTAGGAAGGAGATTACCTCGAGACATTTTGAGATATAATCATTTGATAACCTTTTTGCTCTTGTACGTCCTGAGGTCATGCTCAAAGCTTATTCGAGCTGGGAGTACTATTACCTTGGGATAAATGATAAGTTGATGTCTAGGAACTGTGTCACTTATACTTGGGCTTTGGGAGGAGATTACCCCGAGACATTTGAAAGTAGTCTTTCGAGAACCTCTTTTGCTCTTATGCTCTCTGAGACTGTACTTATGGCGTATTCAAGCTGAGAATATTATCCTCGGGATAAATGATAAGTTGACTTCTGGGAACCGTATCACCCATACTTGGCTTTAAGAAGAGATTACCCCGAGACGTTTTGAGATATAATCATTTAAAAACCTTTTCGCTCTTATGCTCTCTAAGACTGTACTCAATGCTTGTTTAAGCTGAAGATACTATTATCTCGGAATAAATAATAGATAGGTCTCGGGAACTATATAACTCAGATTCAGATTTTTTGGATAACATTACCCAAAAGAGAATAACCTTGGAAACTATACAACCCAAATTTAGGTTTATGGATAATATTACTTTGATGTGAATAAGATATAAGCCTCGGGAACCATACAACCCAGATTCAGGTTTTTGAATATATTACCCCGAGATAAATAAGAGATAGGCCTTAGAAACCATATCACCTAGATTCGGGCTTTTGGATAATATTACCACGATGTCAATAAGAGATAGGCTTCGGGAACCATAACACCCATATTCTGGTTTTTTGGATAATATTATCCCGAGGTGAATAAGAGATAGGCCTCGAGAACCATACCACTTATATTCAAGTTTTTGGATAATATTATCCCGAAATGAATAAGAGATAGGCCTCGAGAATCATACCACCCAATTCGGGTTTTTAAAAAATATTATCCCAAGGCATATAAGAGATAGGTCTCGGGAACTATACCACCCAGATTCAGGCTTTTGAATAATATAATCCCGAGGTGAATAAGAGATAGGCCTTGAGAACCATAACACTCATATTTGAGTTTTTGGATAATATTACTCTGAGGTAGATAAGATATAGGTCTTAACAACCTTACCACCCATATTTGGGTTTTTTGGATAACAATACCTCGAAGAGAATAAAAGATTGGCCTCGAGAACCATACTACTCAGATTCGAGCTTTTGAAAAATATTATCTCGAGGCGTATAAGAAATAAACATCTGAGAACCAAGTCAGCCTTACTTGAGTTTTAGAATGAAATTATCCCGAGATGTTTAAGATGTGGATCTCTGGAGACCACATTATTCTTTTATGCCCTGAGATCAAGCCTCAATCTCTTTCAAATCGTAGGTGATATTATCCCGCACTTTTTTTTCCCCTTGGTTGGAGAATAATTGGAAATTTTTCTTTTTCCTTTCTCCACGGTAGTATACGTCTTCCTAGTAATATTTTGTCGAAGACTGGTTTCGTAATCTTTGATATATGGGACACTTCAAATACTGTTTTCTAGGCTTCTGCTAGTATAGGCTTGAAACTTTCTCTTTGTTTTTCTTTTTTTTTTATATTATTATCAGCCAGTCGCTTAATCAACTATGAAATTCTGTGATTCTTGGGTAGGAGAATTTTTAATGCGGAGATGAAGCCTCTGAACTGTGGTTTGCGTCCTCTAAAGGTAGTGTTGATTATCATCGTTTTGGTTAACTGTCGCTATCTCCTCAAGGGGTTTGTCATGAAAATTTCTCCTTGTCGTTGTTCAGTTTCTTATTTCATAAGTTCACGTAGTTGCCATGATCTTTTTTTCTGTTATTTTTGACTTTTTATTCAGATTCCTACAGACGGCGCTAGATATTGATGTAGCAAAAATCCCTTTAGTGGATCCTGTGTACCGCTTTTACATCCTGTAACTACAATCAAAAGTTATGGGGGTAAAAGCTGGTTGTCTAGTGAAAACCTTAAGATGTTATGGGGGTAAAAGCTAGATGTCCAGCGAAATCCTTAATATGCTTAAGTTAGGATTTTTCTTTTTGAAAGAGAATTAGGGAGAGAATATGAGCTTTTTAATGTCAAATTTCATTAGTAGCCATTAACTTCTTTTTATAGCTGTGAGTCTCTCAAGCTTGATAGAATTTTATAAAATCTGAAAATAATAATTCCAGTCGTACTTAAATTCCAAGAATCACGAAAATTCTATTTTGTAAGCATCGATTTTCCGGATTTTATAGTATTTGAGCCCTTCTTGTAGAATATATCTATCAGGCTAAAGATTTTTATTATGAAATGAGCCTTTCTCGTATAATATTTCTATCAGGCTAAAAATCCTTATTATAGAATAATCTGAAGAGAATTTAGAAAGAAAACGAATCCTTCATAGATATATAACTGTAGTGAGATCTTGGAAGTTCTTGTTTGGGACTCATTTATCCTTCCAAGATGAATTCAGGTGTTGCATGTCTAAGACCTTTATAAGCTGTGGCTGAGACCCTTGTAAGTTGTTGTTGAAATCTTTAAAAGGTAGTCTCTGAATGAGGTTCTGATTTGAGATCTTTGACATGACCTTAAGAGATCTTGGCTTTTATTACTCCTAAGATCCTTGTTATCCTCTAGATATTTCTTCTTAGATTGGACCAAGCTTTGAAATATTCATCTATTTTTTATAGAGCTATGTTCTAAATCTATAGCTCATTAAGCTTCACTTAAGTTTTGAATTATGTTCTCAACAATATTATTTACAATTATTTAGAATTATATATTTAAATCTATTCAAAATTTATATACAAATAGGCTCCTACTCTAATATTAATCAACATTCAATATTAGAAATTTATAAGGTGTATTTTTGTATTGTCAATCGAGATTAGAGATTTATTTATTATAAATAGATAAATTTATGCTTATATTCATAAAAGGTAAGAGAATAGGGACCCAAATGTTATTTGTCCCTAATAATAATCGAAATTATTTTAAGAAAGTTTGAACAAGTTGGTTGCAGATGAAGATGATATTGCATTGCAATACTTGGAAAATGTCTCCATGTGGTGGTCCTGATTCCATCATCTTCGTATTGTCAAACATCCCATGTGCATTTAGCCAATCTCCCTTACCATTCACCTTTATATACAACATTAGGTTTTTGTATTCCAAATTACGAGTTTCTCACTCGTGGATTCACTTATTA
>JAXCLQ010000013.1:835977-869488 GCA_035584115.1 Cedrela odorata | reverse complement strand
GATTAATAATAACTTCTTATCAATAATTGATGGACGAAGTATTAAATTTTTTATTGACTCGATAGATAATGTCTTTAATAATTATACAATTAATTTAAGTGGCTGGATAAATGATATTAATACAACCTATAAATGGCATGCCTTACAAATGAACATTGAAATGAATCTTAATATATAAAAATTAAAATTACATGTGAATGTCATTGGTGTTGTTATCATTTCTCCATTGGATTGTATATGGTATATGATAAGCTAAATTCCCCAAGTGAACACGTAATCAAACCTTAGTCATCACTCAATCAACAGAAATTACTTTCGAAGAAGACTTTAAACTAAGAATAAAGTTTAGTTAAGACAATTTCCATGCAAATGCAACAAAAGCAGCCGAGGAAGTTGCCAGGAAAGCAAGCATCACAATTAATTCCACCGGGGTTTGACGGCGTAACATAATTCCGTCAAGAAACACAATTTCACCTTCCAAATTTCAACGCCACGTTAACAAAGGATTATTAACAAATTAATTGATATAATAATAATAATAATAATAATAATATCTAATTTCTCTTCCATAAAAATAGGAGCAAATTGGTATTTAAAAAACCTCATCATAAATATCGTTTCGCAGCTCAATCTCAAATTTAAACTGGGATAATAAAATATGGGTCCCTTTGTTTTACAAAATTTCAAATAAGAACATAATATTTACATTTGTATCAAATAGGTCCTTATACCCCCCCTTGAAATAACTGAATTATCTATATAGTAAAGAAATTTGACCACACCATTTGCCTTAATTATGAATTGTATTTCCAACATTTCAATAAGGTTAGGGATCTATTTGATTCAAACAGATGTATTTTTCATATTTTGAAAATATGAAAAAGATTTGGGAAAATGGTGTTATTAATCCAATTTAAATTGTTTAATTTGTTTTCACATAAAAAGAACAACAGCGGAGTGCAGACTCCAAAATCAAATACAATAATGATATCAAAATAAGTAAATATAATATATTTAATAATCCAATAATGAATTGAAATTGCTCTTTTATCAGAACTCTGTTGCTTGGAGAAGAAAGGAAGGAAGAAACCGAGCTCTTCTGCTTACGGCGGTTACTTCTCGCAGAAGCTTCTCCGTGGTCTTTTTATTATTAAAAAATTAGCAAGGAAAAAAAATATTAGGAAAACGTAGATTACAATAAGAATGTGAACACAAGAAAAATCAAAGGGGTTTCATCAAGAGAACTTTTTAAAGTACCCCTCTGAAATACTTATTAGATTCGTCACGTAATCGTTTTTGATTATTTTCTAGGGAAAAAGTTTTTTTTAACTGTTTTTATTTTGGATTTCGTGTTTTTTGTGGTTTTTGTTTGTGGGTTTGTAAATTTGGGGCTAATTTGGTGAGATGTGTTCGTCTTTGTGCTGGGTTTGAAGGATTTGATTATGGGAGCTGATGTTTAGTTTTTTTTTTTTTTTTTAGGTAATCTTTGGTGGTTTAGCGTTGGATTAGAGTTTCTTTTGGAGGACTAAAGGTTAAAGGCAGGATTTTTATGCTGAATTCTTTGGTGGATTAGGATTATTTTTGCAGATTTTGTGGTTAAATCATTGCTGCTAGCTTTTTCACGGCTTAATCTTTCGTGGGTATTGTAAATATTGGGCTGTTTTTGCAGGTTTCGTTAGTGGGTTGGTGACAAACCAGGGTTTTAATCCAGATTAAAAGGTAAAAAAAAGGTTGTAAAGTTTACATTTTGGTGAGAGTTATCTGGTGAAGGGCTTAAATTGGGTTATATTTTCTGGGTTTAGGCTTGAATATTTATTGGATTATAATTTGTGGCGGCGAGTTCTGGTTTCTGAGGATAAGATAAAGAAGATGAGTTCAAGTATTACTGAAAGTTTGGTCCATGCGGGCAAGCTTTTGGTTCATATTGCTGAGAATGGCCATTCATTTGAGCTTGAATGCATCGAGAACACGCTTGTTGAGGCAGTTATGCGGTTCATAGAATCTGCTGCAGGTATTAAGTTCAATGAACAGCTTGTTCTCTGCATGGACATGAAACTAGAGCCACAAAAGCTGCTTTCAGCTTATAGGCTTCCTGCTGATGATAAAGAAGTGTTTATATTCAATAAACTGAGGTTGCAAATTAATTCGCCTCCTCCTCCTCCTGAGCAAGTTGATATTATTGAAGTTGCAGACCCCCCACCGCCAGCTTCTTCTCAAGACCCGCACCCTTTAGACGATGTTTCAGACCCAGCATTGAAGGCATTGCCTTCTTATGAGAGACAATTTAGGTATCATTACCATATGGGGCATGCAATTTATAATCGTACACAAGCAAAGATTGAAAGCTGTGACAGACTTTTGAGAGAACAAAAGGTGCAAGAAAGAGCTGTGGAAGTTGGAAGGGGTAATTTAGAGCAATATTATAGAGTGATTAATCAAAGTTATAATGAATTCATGAAGCGTTATTCGCAGCAACACAGGATCCATACTGATCTTTTAGCAAACTTTGGGAGGGATATTGAGAAATTGAGGTCTATCAAGCTTCACCCTAGTTTACAGACCTCGACGCGCAAGTGTTTGTTAGATTTTGTGAAGGTAGAGGACCTGTCGGCAGAGAATTGCAACAGTTCACACAGGCAATTTGAGAATAAAGTTTCACAATTTAAGCAGATGTTTGATGATGTTAAGCGTAAAGTTGAGGAGTTGCTTAATACCAGGGCTTCTTTGCCTATAAAGAACTTAGAGGTGATGATCAAGGAGCATCAGCGAGTCGTTAGTGAGCAAAAGAGTATAATGCAGTCATTGAGGTTGGTTCATCTTTATTGTTTTCCCTTTATTTGTTTTGTCTTGTTTGATTAGTAAGTTTAATTTGTGTATTTTATCATATTAGTTTCTGGTGTTTTGTTTCTATTTACTTATGCAATAGATCAATACTTTACACTTGCTTGTCAATATGTACAATGGCATTATGAATTATTGGGGTTACAATCTGTCTCATAATTTATATGTGCAATGTTGTTTACTATATGCTATTTTTGTTGTATATTGTCAACTGCATTTATTGTGAAGAACACTTAATAAATTTTTGGTTGTCTAGGTTGTCCATGATATCGTGTACTTTTCTCTGACCTTTCCTTTGAGCTATGTTGTGGATGTGTACTTTTTAAGATGTATCAATCGAGAACGGAATTGCGATTTCAAAGGTATGGGAAGGGTGGAAATGAGAAAGAGGTGTGTGTGTTTGGCCAATTCAAGAATTTTCATGGCCGTGCTTAACTTTATTTTCTAGGTGTGGGTGTTATCATAAGTTCTTGGATGATCAAGCACAGGTTATAGTGCTCGTTGGAAGTCACCCCGTGCCTTCATTGGCAATATAAATTCTATTGCCATATATTTATGTTACCTAGAAAATGCATCAGATGCTTACATCTTTGCACGAGGAAGAAATTTGACTAATGAATCCTTGTTTTACAGTTTTTTGAAAGCATCGTAGAGAAGAAAGTTTCCACATAATCTTTCCTTTAAATCCAATCATATCACAAAAAAACTTAAGTATTAAACATCATACTCTACAATGTGGTACAGCTGTGTGGATGTGACACTTGTAAAGTTAACATGCTTAAACCTTTCTGCCAACGGCTACTATTACCCTTCTTTACAAGATATGAAGATCTCATCAATTTTCTTAAAATTTCAGGAACTTAGTGGTTTATTGATTGTAGGGTATGTTTCTGTGTTTAGCTATAGCATCAATTTGCTGTTATATTTGTGCTGTAGATGAATTTTACAACTATCACTAACAAGTAACAACATGCTTTTATGCAGCAAAGATGTCAGTACAGTGAAGAAACTCGTGGATGATTGTCTGTCCTGCCAATTGTCCTCCTCTCTTCGTCCTCATGATGCAGTTTCAGCCCTGGGTCGTATGTATGATGTTCATGACAAAAATCACCTGCCCAAAATGCAGGCTTGTGATCGTTCTATCTCCAAGCTGCTTGACTTTTGCGAGAATGAGAAGAATGAAATGAACATCTTTGTGCACAATTACATGCAAAGGATAACTTATGTTTCTCACATCATTAAAGATGCTAGGCTGCAGTTTCCTGTTTTTAGAGAGGCAATGGCTTGTCAGGATGATTTATTTGCAGAACTAAAGTTGGTCCGTGGGATTGCCCCTGCATATAGAGCCTGCCTTGCAGAAGTTGTGAGAAGAAAGGCTTCCATGAAGCTCTACATGGGCATGGCTGGACAGTTGGCTGAAAAGCTTGCAACTAAGAGGGAGCTTGAGGTCAGGAGACGGGAGGAGTTTCTGAAAGCAAATAATGTGTATATACCTCGGGATATATTAAAATCTATGGGGTTATATGATAATCCTAGTCAATGTGATGTTAATATAGCTCCTTTTGATACTAGTTTGCTTGAAATTGACATTTCGGACCTCGAATGTTATGTTCCTGAGAATTTGGTTGGACTGCGTTCTAAGGGTGAGAGAAGTTCTTTTTCCATGTCCAATGACAGTTCTCATTCGGCTAAGACAGAGATTTCGGTGGATGCTTTTGATAAAGATGACCATGAAGAGCTCCTTGAGGGATGTGAATCAGTAGAGATTGCGGGAACTAGCAAGATGGAAGTTGAGAATGCAAAACTGAAAGCTGAACTTGCATCTGCTATTGCCCTAATTTGTTCTTTGTGTCCTGAAAAGGAATATGAACCGCTCGATGACAGTAAACTGGATAGTGTATTAAAGAATGCCGCGGAAAAGACTGCTGAAGCCTTGCATCTGAAGGATGAGTATGGAAAACATCTCCAATCTATGCTTAAGGCAAAGCAAATGCAGTGTATATCATATGAGAAGCGCATTCAAGAACTGGAGCAGAGATTGTCTGATCAGTATTTGCAGGGGCAGAAGCACTCAAACAGAAAGGATGTTTCGGACTTTGTTCTTTTGGCTGAGAAAGCTGATGACTGCAAACCAGAAACCTTGGGTGGTGGAGAAACCCACATGCCTTGTATTTCTACTTCTGAGCCCATGGATGAGGTTTCTTGTGTGTCAAATTCTTTTGATGCAAAGCTGGGGCTTCTCAACAGGCAACCGGGCAAAGGTCGAGAAGGGGTTGATGAAAATATGTTGGATTCCTCTGGAATGTTAAATCCTCAGTTAGATTCATCAATGGTGGAGCCACATCGCGAAGAACTGCCAATCAGCGATAAATATGGGAAAGAGAAGATGACAGGGCAGCTGGGCATGTCGATGACAAATAGTTCCACTGCCGAGAGCATGCCTGAGCCTCTTAATGTTTTGCCTTGTGATGCTGCAGCTGATTTGGGTTTGGATCCTAAAGTCAGCAGTGATCTTGTGTCAGAATTGCAAAGTGCACTTACAGACAAGTCAAATCAATTGAGCGAAACTGAAACCAAGCTTAAAGCTGCAATGGAGGAGGTTGCAATGCTTGGGAGGGAGTTGGAAACAAGTCGGAAGCTCCTTGATGAATCTCAGGTAAAAGAGGCTGAACCACCTTTTGGTCTTTTAGTTTCTTAGTTTTCTAGAGAATCTATCGGGGATTTACGAGTAATGTTTCTGATAGCAGTATCTTTATTACAAATAGTATATTTTATTTTTGCCTTTGCTTATTATATTAGCTTACTAAGTCAGCAGATAACAGAGTAGCCACTATGGAAGGACTACGATAGGATTTAAAAGGTTTCAATGACCATTAAAGTGAATACATATAAATGGGTCGACAAATAGGGTGAGAAATAGATTACAGTTGATCAAAAACAATCCGTTTATCATGTGTTTATTGGATACAAGTACTTTAATTGTCAATAATGCTTTGGTGCATGTTATATTGATTAGATTCCCCTAATTGTTGTCCATAGAACCTGAAAGGAAGCAGTTTCTTCCTCACTTCCCAAGAAGCACTTAAAGCACATTGATTTCACAATTACACTCCACAATTATTTTATGTATTTTTATTACTATAATGTGTTAGTGGCTCCATTAAAATAATTTTCTAAAAAATATAAGATATTCGCTGTGCATGGAAATAATACGATAAATTTATCGATGAGCTTTAATGTTCTAATATATATGTATTATGTCTTCCTGACAGATGAATTGTGCTCACTTGGAAAATTGTTTGCATCAAGCAAGAGAGGAAGCCCAAACAAATCTATGTGCTGCTGATCGAAGGGCATCGGAGTATAATGCATTGCGTGCTTCTGCTGTCAAAATGCGTGGTCTCTTTGAAAGACTTCGTGGCTGTGTTTATGCTTCGGGTGGAGTAGCTGGTTTTGCTGACGCCATGCGAGCTTTAGCTCAATCTTTGGCCAAGTAAGTTACTAAGCTAGACTTCTTTGTTTGTTCACTCCTCTGTGTGGCTTATTCAATGTTGCTATCATCTCCCTTTTGACTATCTCCCTTTTGAAATTTCTTTCACTGGGGAAAGGAATTTTATTTATTAATTTATCATTATTATCATATTTTGGGGGTTGGGTGTGGACTTGGTATGGTTCGCAGATTTCCCAAGACCAAAAATTTTCATACTGACATTGTGAACATGTAAATATTATTTTTATTATTGGCTGGTGAATTAAGAAACTGATATGCTCACTGTTTGCATTTAATTCTTGACATATGGGAAGAGCAGAATTTCTGTAGCTTTGTAGATTTTCTTTAGCAGAATTTCTGTAGCTTTGTAGATTTTCTGTTTACCAATGGCAACGAAAACAAAAGTGATGGTGGTATGAAATGTTTTGCTTCAAAATCTTTCAGTTCCAGTAATGAAAATGAAGATGATGGTACCACTGAGTTCCGGAAATGTATATGGGTCCTTGCGGATCGAGTTGGTTTCTTGTCCAGGCATCGCGAAGAGCTGCTTGACAAGTACCAAAAGGTTGAAGCTGCAAATGAGCAGCTTAGAAAGGAAATGGAAGACAAGAAAGAACTGGTTAAAACTTTGTACACAAAGCATCAACTTGAGAAGCAGGTAACTTATTCTGAACGTTTCTTAGTTTCCTTAAAGATTCATAATATGAACTAAAGGTGGTCGGTGAGTTTCTCTTTCTGGTTTAGTTAAATTTGTTGGATAATGTTCCTTTAGGCAAACAAGGAAAAGATATCTTTTGGCCGTCTAGAAGTTCATGAGATTGCTGCATTCGTCCTCAACTCAGCTGAACATTATCAGGCAATCAACAGAAACTACTTGAACTACTACTTATCTGCTGAATCAGTAGCCTTGTTTACTGACAATCTCCCAAGCCGACCCAGCTACATTGTTGGACAAATTGTGCATATTGAACGACAAACGGCAAAGGCATTGCCTCCAACTTCAACTAGGCCTGAGCATGGCAAGGCAGATCAAATGGATCACCACCACATAACGACTGACTCGGGGACTGATCGGATGACCTTGAATTCGGGATTCACAACTTCTAACCCATACGGACTCCCAATTGGCTGTGAATATTTCGTAGTGACAGTAGCCATGTTACCTGATACCTCCATTCACCACCTCCTTCCTGATCCTGCTTTCAGGGCAGATAAGATGTGATGGAAGAAAGACACAAGTGTACATAATAAATATATATATTATATATATAAGTATTCTAAATATAAAGCCCCTTATGGATGGGAGTTGAACTTGGTTTTGCTTTCTGTACAGCTGATTATCCATTTAAGTTTGATCTCCCCTTTTGTAAATAAACTCCTCTTTTTAGTTTGTAAAAAACTGTGAATATTCTCCTCATCTGCCATCCTTAACTGCCTTCTACTTTTGGAGAACATCAAACATTTATTGGAGAAGTTTACACACTGAATCTCGCTCTTTCTCTTGTTGTGTAGAGTGTAAGACGTTAACATTTAATAGACATGCACGATATGTGAATAGTTCTGTATAATTAAAATTCATTCGACAATATTTGAGTTTTGAAAGATCTTGAAAATGCTAATAATTACTAATATGTATTTGTTCAGGTTAGATCAGGAAAAACATCCAGGATTGAAATGGGACAAAAGATTCTTTGTTGGAAACCATAAAAATCTGCAGTTATAAGATTTCTGAACTCTTGAGACAAGATTCTTGACGCGGTAAGCAGCATTTATTTAAATTCAAGTACAAAACTGTGTGTAATTCACAAAATCTTCACTCTTGGCTTTTATGATCCTTCTTGTGCATAATTTAATTTTTTACTTCGTACATCTCGTATATATAATATATTTCCAAGCGAGGAAAATGCACCATGTACGTGTATATTGCAGCAAAAAAAGAGAGTTTTCAGCAATTGATTCCACATTGCTTAGGATCAGGTCCTATGGCTCTTAACACAAAAGGGTCTATTCTGATCCAAACCAAGGAGAAGATTGAAGCCAGAAGAACTGACCATATAACGACGATCGTCGGCGTCCTATTCTGCCTCCCCATCAGGCCTTTCAAGAAAGGATAGAGATGGGAAACCACCCAGAAAACAAAGAAGAGTTTTCCAGCTAGTGGTCTTATTGCCTGGTAGCCTGTGTTCATAGCATCCGTTATGCCAGCGACTACTCCGACAAGATTGATGATTAAAACAGTAGTTGGAGGGATTAGCAGAGTTGTCCATTTGAAGTTGTATAGTTCCTTAGACTCTTTATCATCGAATAATTTGGATGTTACGGTGAAAATGGTGTCAGTTCCTGCTAAAATCTTCAGAAGACCTTGGAAAACTGCGAAAAGGTGTGAAGAAATTCCACCAATTACCCAGAATTGCTCATTTCTCCACCATTCTTCAATGCTTACTCCACTCCATTTCAGCTCAAGAATCCCAGATGCAAAGAATGAGATGAAAAGAGATACTAACAAGAGACCTGAAAAAGTACTCATCTGCATCGTGCAAAAATCAAGCATAAGTTGAAATAGAAATTCTTGGGTGCAGATGTTCACACAGTATAAAATACGAATTTGCTGCAAATCAGCATTACTTAGTGCAAAACAGCATTGATTTGCACCAAATCTGCAATAATATTATATGAGCAAATGAACTCTATTGTTTTACCTCCGACATGATGAATTTATCAGTGAGCAAGCAGATGGCTGGGAGAAGACAGTAAACAAGGAGTGGTATAGAAGTAAAGGGATAAATAGTTGTGTTGATATATGCAAAACGCTCTAGAAATTTGATATTTTTTTCCTTGCAGCCATAATATATCGGATTGTGCCGGCTGAGGAAAATCTCGACAGAGCCAAGTGCCCACCGGAGAGCTTGATTGAGCCTGTCCGACAAATTGATCGGAGCTGAACCTTTGAATGCAGGCCTCTCTGGCATGCAGTATATAGACCGCCAGCCACGGCTGTGCAGCTTGAATCCTGTCAGGATATCTTCTGTAATTGAACCATAAATCCATCCCAACTGCAAATTCCAAAGAAACCAATTTTTTTTTCAGAATCACAATGTATTGAAGAATCACTGAGATTTCTAGCAGTTGATGTTATATTACCTCAGTACCCCATTCAGTTTTGTCTTCGTAGTAACAACTCATTACATGAATTGCTTCTTTAAGAAGCGCTTCTCGGCTGGAGGAAGCAGGAACACCACCTTGTTCCGTTAAAGTTGAAATCACAAAAATTGTTGACTCTCCAAATTTCCTGTCAAAATTCATCTCGGACATCAAAAGTTCCTTGTTTTCCTCCATTCCTGTTAGAATACAAATTAAGTTCTTCGAGTTAAATGATGTATTAGTGAGTGAAATAGCAAGTAATTTTTGAGATTATAGCATGGTAAGATTGTTGAAACCTTCTAAGCTTGCATTTTCACCATTTGCAATAGGTTTAGAATTCTTCAGATATTTCTTTTGGCGTCGAAAACACAGGCAGCAGTCACAGATTACCATCCTCGGACGCTTAGCTACTTTCGGAGGTTCATGGCCGTATAATGCATGCCTTCTGAAAACACATCCTGTGCCGACATACATAGGACCCTGAACTCCATCTAAACCCTTCAGATTAATCTGCAAAACACAGAGAAAAATAAAATAAAATAAAAAATATATATGAATTTCATCTTCTTTCACCAAGTCTATAATTTCAGAAACATATATAGATTCTTGCAGGCTTTATTACGTCGAAGAAGACTCTGTTTCTGTTTGCATAACGATCATTTTTATCGATGCCGTCGAATCTTTGAGGGAATTGAACAAAGCAAACTCTTTTTCCAGTCTGCGAATCCATCAGGAAACACATAGCTTCTCGGACAGCTTTGCTGTTGTTTACATAATGGTCACAGTCCAAGTTCAGGATGTAAGGAGCATTTGTAAGCACCCCAGAGACACGAACCTGGAAATTTTCAAAATATCAGACAATGCAGACTAAATTACAAGACCGAGAGAAGATGAATTAGGCAAAAATGGAATGAGAACTTTCTTTTACCAGGGCATTCATGGCGCCAGCTCTTTTATGATGTTGAAAAGCAGGTCTTTTCTCACGAGAGACGTAAACAAGATTTGGCAGCTCATTTCCTTCTGCATCTTTGCCTCCTCCTTCGCCAAGAAAAACTTGAATCATTCCTGGATGGTCTTCAGTATTGTTTCCGGGCCATGGTGTTCCATCTTGCATGATCCACCCGTCAGGAGGAATCATCCTAGATTTTGCTACCAGGGCATTTATCCTAATTTTGAACTCTTCATATTCTCTCTGTAAAACAAATAACAATCAGACTTTAGATAAAAAAGCTCAAAGAAAATTGATCAGGATTTGAATATAAGACCTTGGCTTTGATACTATCATAGGGTTTTAAGCAAACCTTCATGGAGCGGCGCTCCTTAACAAATGTAGGCTGGACTTTATCCTTGAGATAATCAACTTTTAGAGAGAAATACATCTCGGGAGCTCGAGGTTCAATGGAGTATTTCTTACAGAATGGAACCCATTTTCGAGCAAATTCAGCAGTTTCGGACAGGGATTCAAAGGTGATAATTGAAGCACCGTCATCAGAAATGTAGCATGAGATCTTATCAACTGGGTAGTCCATCGCCAAAATTGACAAAACTGTGTTAGCTGTGACAAGTGGAGGTTCTTTCATGGGATCCACCGTTGTTACAAAGACATCTACCGGAGCAAGCATGTTAGGTTCACCTTCCCTCTCATACCTGCGATACAAATTTATCAGTATACCAACCAACAAAGATACAAAGAGAAAAAATTTAAAACATATGATAATCATTTTATTGTACGGTTCTATCAAGACCGCCCTTGCAAGACTTTGGTTTATAATATAATATTTCGAACACAACATGCAATAATCTTCATGTACTTATACTATTAGAAACAAATTTTTTATTTATTTGAAATTAGAATTCTCTCTTAATCAGAACTTATTTAATCTTTGAATGATTTTTTTACATGTGTGTATTTTTAACTATTACCGTTAATATTTATTAGTTACTAATCACATGAATCTATTTGCTTAGATGAAGAGAGAATCTTGATTGGTATACCTAAAGGAAAGGCGATCAAGATAGGTTTCACGTTGGATTGGAAGCCATTTAGGGAACTGATCAAGAATCCAAGAGAATGCAAACCAGATTTCACATATCACAGAGGTTAGCCATAGCCCAACAGCATCATGCACAGGGTGCATGATTCTATACTGAAGAAACAACACCATTATCACAAGCCGAGCCACCACTACCATCCGATATGGGTTGATCTTGCTTGATGCTATTGGCACTTTTCTTGATAATGGCTGCCTTGATTCATCAATCCTGCGCCAGTTCACACACAATTAATCAAATTAAACTAAGCTAGTATATACAAATTCTTAAGTTTACAAAATAAAAAAGTTCATAGAAAAAAAAAATTAATGCTAACGAATGATTTGTAAATTTCCTTATAATACGCAATGGATAAATTTATGTACATACATAGCCATATATGAATCATTTGTGCCATGTGGGTCGAGCACAAGATTGCCTTGTTGCATTAATCTCCAGTCATCTGTCTTGTCTTTTCCACCTTCTGTTTTATCCCAATCTGTACTCCCTGCATGGTGTTTTTTTTTTTTAAATATATTTATTCCCAATTTTGATTCATGATATATGTTGCGAAAACATACCTGACTCATCAGGATACGGATGGACTCGTTTATGAATTGAAGAAGAAAACTTCTGTTCTACAGGAAACTCTCCATTTATCTGCGTGCATACATGCATGCAATAAGATAAATAATTGTAATGATATTGAATAAATTAAATTATTAAATCTAAATAGCAATAATCTAACGTATCCTTTTACGAAAATAATTTATATCTAAAATCTTATAAATGATAGCTTGATATAATTTGTTATGCTAAGTTTTTATGGTTTTTCGAAATAATCCATGATTTAATCAAGATGCAGTAGTTTGTTACAAGAAAAGGCACTTTTTTTCTCACCGGAAACTGTATGTTTTGATCGTCGCTAGGGCCTCTTCCATAGCTCAACTTCCCATGAAGCACAGCTTCTGCGGAATTCTGCTTCTGAACAATCTTGCTTTTGTGTTCGATATTAAACTCATGTTCAATATCATCAATACCCTCTTCATCTTCATCTCCCGCCACCCTTGCACTTCCTTCATAATTTATAAAACATGGAAGCAAAAAGAGTTGCATGTTCAGAACCAAAACGTTTTTCAAAAGTGCTTGCTTTTGTGGGATCTTTTATAATTAAATTACCTCTGATACGTTTGTATCTGGTCTTGCACTGAGGACAGAGTTGAGTTCCTTCTCTTCTTTCGTACTCGTAGCATGGCCTGCATACTGGAAATCCACACTCTTCGCAAGCTACAAACACATCTCCGTCAACGCTTCGGCCAATTTCATCGCCACAAATCTCACAAACTTGACCGTCCAAACGTTTTAAAGGCTTTGGCTGCAAGAATTTCCGAAGAGTTATGCGAAAACAAACTTGAGCATCTTTGCTTCTGATTTCTCTTGTAATTATTGTTTATATGATTTATTTATGATTTTAAAACAGACAATATGTACTTACATTAACACACTATCAAACATGTTTCTGATTATAAATTAAAATATACACAAACTCAATTTCATATACACTTTTGTTTTCCAAAAATTTACAAAATGTTACCAAAGTTGTTATGCTTTTGGTTAATCAATTACCTCTTCATGGTTATGAATGACAACAAGCTCATTGCGGTTGTGAGACCCAGCAAACAGTACAGAATTTGCTGCCATGGCAGACCAAATGAAGAACTGAAACAGTTTGATGAGAGTATGTAAGCAGAGAGTGTGGTGTGTGGTGAAGGGAATTAATTGGGGTTTATATAGTAAATGAACGAATGGTAGGACATAAGAATCTGAAAATATTTCACCTAATCTGTCTACAGAAGAGTGAGATTTTTTGTTGCTGAGTCGCCATTGCCTTAATATTAAGCTTTCATCTGTTTTTAGAGAAGGAAATTCATGCATGCTAAGCTAGCTACTACAACCTAAAGTTCAATTTATTGTGTCGATCGCAACAACGGCGATGAATAATTCAATGAAGATAAAAGAAACCCCTTATTTTCATCCATGCATCAAACTCCTCAAGTTTTCACATTACTCTTCTATTTACAAGCAAATTATACCGTGTGCACGTAGATATTGTTCTTCTTGAACATGAAATGCATTTATTATTGATTACTATTATGCAAACTCATTCTTACAAATACAAAGTGATACAACGGCATTATACCATATAGAATGAATCAGAATTTTTTTCTAAATTTCTTTTATCATTACTTTTAAGCAAATGTTGATACGTGACATAATTAATAATGAATGGTTTAAATTGTATTTTAATAAAATTTATAAATTAATTTTATATTTTAATATATAAATTAAAAAAATTAAAATATAATATGAACTATTCATTATTTATTATGTCACGTATTAATATCGGCTTAAATCAAAAATAAAAATATATAATAATAATATAATTCTATCACATCAGTTTATATAAATATAATTTATATAAGAGTTTGTATTAACATTCTTAAATCTTGTATTCAAAAAATGGAAATTCTTAACTCTTTCAAATCTTTGGTCATGATTTACTCATCCTAATGTGATTATAAACTCGAACGCCAAGATCAATTGAAACTCACATCAGATAGGTAATTATCAGAGAAAGTCCACATCCAAATATTATGCAATCCGAACGTAGCTTCATGGATCATATTGAAATAAACTTTACAACTTCACAACTAGTTATCCCAAAACTAGAAATTAACCTTACAACTAACGATTTTCATGAATAAACTTCTCAACCAACATAATCCATGAATCTAATATTGAAGATACAGAAAATCTAATTCATGTGGTGTTAATAAGTTTATATTTTTAATCCCATAAATAATTTATCAAATTAACATTGAATAGCAAAACGATTAAAGTATCTAGTAAATATCAACTTTTACTTGACAATAATGATTATTACATCTAATCACCTATACTTAATTAACAGTACTTAATGATTTTATTTCATTGTCGTTGTATATTTAAAACTACAGTATCTCCATTTCAAACATACCCTTGTTATTATCGTCTTTTATATATATACAAAACTGTGTTAAAATGTTCAGGATCGAGCATAGAGATTTATCATATTTTGCCTAAAATGCATGTCCTATCCTTGTCTAGCAGAAACATCAAAAGGGAAATTTATTGTTTTCATTGGTGCCAACAAAGATAGTTTGGTTTAATCAGAATGATTGTCACAAATAATTTTAAGCATCACAGAGTGATTTAAAGAACCATGTCGTTATCTCAAAGTGTTCCGTGGCTCTCAGAAATTGCAATTCTACCCACCTTGATACAGTAATTGAACATGTAACAAGAACTATAAGGTTGCAAACGATCAAGTTTTCTGGTGTCCTGATTCAACCAGAACATACGTTTCATGAAGTTATATATATAGAGAGAAAAATATTCCAATTGGTTACGCTGCCAATCTTATGATCACCATCTCGAGACAATTGGAGAACACTGAGTATAAATTTTAATCAGGTTTTCTCTGCAATGTTTTTGTTTATGCATCTTTTATTTGCTGAAAATGGATACTAATTGCTTTGACACTTTCAATCTTTGAGTTTTCATGCTTTTGTTTATACTATTCTGTTTATTTATTGATGAAGATATTTAGATTGGCTTCTGAATTTCGTTGATGAGTTTGATTCTATTGCTGATTATAGATTGTTGAAATTGGAAGTTCTGGACCTTTATGTTTCCAGTAAAGGTTGAGGAACGACTATTTTTCTAATTATCTTCTTAAGATCACTTAGTGTAATATCTTCTTAATATGATCCGTAAATATTTTCTTTTATCTTCTTGTCTCATTAGTTTAAGAGATTTCCTTTGGTTATTATTTTATATCATTAGATTTAGAGCTAAAATTCTGGCTCTTGCTCCAAAGAATTGCAAAGGCAAAAGCAAAAATGTATCATGCTTTCGTTGAGACTGAGCTAATCAGCTTATTATTTGCATAATTACAACATTCGACTCTCATATGTCAAATTTCTTGAAACAATTGACAGATTCTTTGGAACAGCTAGTTGAAGAGGTACCAGAAGCTGCATTAATTTTCTTTAACATTCAATTACAAAACTGGGTACAAATAGAATTTGTTTGTTCAAACATCACAAACCATATAATTTTTAAACCAAAGAATGTACATGTAGTTCTTGGAGATGCATACATCAAAGAAGAAATAAAAACAAATATCAAATCATTTTTCAGCAGTTGACTCCACATTGTGTGGTGGCAGGTCCTTTGGTTTTCATCACAAAGGGATCGATTCGAACCCAAAGCAAGGAGAAGATTGAGGCAAGAAGTATTGACCAAATCACAACAATTGTTGGTGTTCTGTTTTGCCTTCCCATTAGACCTTTGAGGAAAGGATAGAGATGAACAATCACCCAGAACGCGAAAAAGAGCTTTCCAAATAGAGGTCCCCAGGATTGGTAACCATTGTTTATGGCATCTGAGATGCCGGCAACAACACCAACAAGGTTGATGATCAAGACTGTGGTCGGAGGAATTAGAAGAGTTGTCCATTTGAAGGTGTATAGTTCTCCAAAGTCTTCATCATCTGATGCTTTTGATGTGACTGTGAAGTTAGTGTCAATTCCAGCTAAAATCTTGAGAAGACCTTGGACAACAGCGAAAAGATGAGCAGAAATTCCACCAATGACCCAGAATTGTTCATTTCTCCACCATTCTTCGATGCTTACTCCACTCCATCTCAGCTCAAGAATGCCAGTCGTGAAGATTGAGATAAATAGAGCAATGAAGAAGAGACTTGCGAATGTGCTTATCTGGATCATGCAAGAATAAGTTTATTAGCAGAGTACAACAAAGATTTTACATTGCAAGATTAATTCAGGACGAAATTCGTAATTTACCTCTGGCATGATGAATTTATCTGTGAGCAAGCAGATGGCTGGGAGGAGGCAGTAGGCAAGAAGTGGTATGGAGGTGAAGGGATAAATTGTTGTATTGACATATGCAAAACGCTCGAGAAATCTGAGGTTTCCTCCCTTGTAGCCATACCAGACAGGACTGTGACGACTAAAGAAAATCTCAACCGAACCAAGTGCCCAACGAAGAACTTGATTGAGCCGATCTGACAAGTTGATAGGAGCTGAACCCTTAAATGCAGGCCTCTTTGGCATACAGTATATAGACCTCCAGCCGCGGCAGTGCATCTTGAATCCTGTTAGAATATCCTCTGTAATTGAACCATAAATCCAACCCAACTGCAAATGCCAAAAGTGACCAAAGAAGTTACTGTCATCTGAAGCACCAGAATTAGGTAACTTGCTGCACAAGCAAAATGACAATGATCATAGAAATTCTGGCTGTTGGTATTACCTCAGTACCCCATTCAGTTTTGTCTTCGTAACCACAACTGATGACATGAATGGCTTCTTTGAGCAGGGATGCTGGACTTGAGGAAGGAGGAACACCACCTTGCTCCATTAAAGTTGAAGTCACAAAAATTGCTGACTGTCCAAATTTTTTCTCAAAATTCATATGGGACATTAATAGCTCTTTGTCATCATCCATTCCTACTCAATGCCAAATTTAAGTTCAAGTTAGGTAATGAAAGAATGAAATCGTAAGCAATTTTAGAGATGAGTAACTCAAGTTAGATTTTTGAAACCTCCTAGATTTGCATTCTCTCCGTTTGCACCATGCTTAGAATACTTCTTGTTTCGGCGTCCAAAACATGGGCAGCAACCACAGCTGACCATTTTTGGGCGCTTAGGACCCTTTGGAGGTTCATAACCATATAAAGCTTGCCTTCTGAAAACACATCCAGTTCCCACATAGACTGGACCCTGAATGCCATCTAGACCTCTCATGTTAATCTGCAAAGCACAATGAGAAGTGAAGATAAATTTTATCTTGATCTTAGAAAACTTAAAGAGGACAAAATGAATGTAGATTTTCCCTCAGGCTTACATCAAAGAAGACTGTGTTTCTGTTAGCATAACGATCATTTCTATCAATGCCATCAAATCTTTGCGGGAATTGGACATAGCAAACTTTCCTTCCAATCTGAGGATCCATCAGGAAACACATGGCCTCGCGCACAGCCTTGCTGTTGTTGATATAGTGATCACAATCCAAGTTCAACATGAAAGGTGCATTTGTGAGAACTCCAGAGACGCGAACCTGGAAATGCAAGGAATTAAAAGAGGTATTACTTAATACAGGACTAAAAAGGATGACAGAAGTTCAGGGTAAAAGATAGTGATATCTTAACCAAGGCATTCATAGCACCAGCTTTCTTGTGATGTTGGAAACCAGGCCTTTTCTCTCGAGACACATAAACAAGCCGTGGTAGCTCATTTCCTTCAGCATCATGGCCTCCACTTTGACCAAGAAATACTTGAATCATACCTGGATGATCCTTTGTATTGTTTCCTGGCCATGGTGTTCCATCTGGCATAATCCAACCCTCTGGAGGAATCTTTGAAGCCCTTGCTACAATTGCATTTATCCTAATCTTGAACTCCTCATATTCTCTCTGTCAAAGTACACCGGATAACAGTCAAACATCAGATGAAATAGCTTCAAGTATATTGAACTTAAGATGAAATCTATGGATTCAAACAAAAACCTTCATAGCTCGGCGCTCCTTAACAAATGTAGGCTGGACTTTATCCTTCAGATAATCAACTTTCAGGGAGAAATACATTTCGGGAGCTCGAGGTTCAATGGAATATTTCTTGCAGAATGGAACCCATTTTCGAGCAAATTCAGCAGTTTCGGCCAGGGCATCAAAGGTGATAATTGAAGCACCGTCATCAGAAATGTAGCATGAGATCTTATCAACTGGATAGTCCATCGCCAAAATTGACAAAACTGTGTTAGCTGTGACAAGTGGAGGTTCTTTCAAAGGATCCACTGTACTGACAAATATATCGACCGGAATAAGCAGATTTGGTTCACCTTCCCTCTCGTACCTACATTACAAATTCATCAGCAACCAAATAAAGTTTGCAACACTGACTGTTTTTCATTACCCACAAACTTTTGATGCTCTACTATTGGAATACCTGAAGGAAAGACGATCAAGGTAGGTCTCGCGATCAATTGGGAACCATTTAGGGAACTGATCAAGAATCCAAGAAATTGCAAACCAGATTTCACATATAACAGAGGTTAGCCAGAGGCCAATAGCATCATGCACTGGATTTAAGATTCTATAACGCAGGAAGAAGGCAAGTATGACAAGACGAGCCACGATAACCATCCTATAAGGATTAATCTTGCTAGAGGCAATTGGAACTTTTCTTGAGAGTGGCTGCCTAGCTTCATCTACCCTGTAACAGTTAACACATGAACAAATATTAACTAATGACTCAAATTGGAAGTAAATTGGCAAGACTTTTGTACAATTTTATAACAGTGCAAAGTGATAAGGATAAAGTTTGGGCAAATACATGGCCATATCTGGGTCATTTGCATCATCAGGTTCAGGTCCCAGATTTCCTTGCTGCATTTTCCAGTCATCCATTCTGTCTTTCCACCCTCCCTCTTTCTTCTCATCCCATCTTGCACTTCCTGTAAGATCTCACAAGTTTTTTTTTTCCACATCTGATTAAATACTTTTAATTGAAAAAAAAAAACAGAAATTGAGTTTGTTTAAGGATTATTTACCAGGTTCAGACACTGGATATGGATGCACTCGTTTGTGAAGTGAAGAAGACAACATCTGCTCGCCATGACCATAAGCTCCTACTGGAAACTCTCCACTCACCTACATGAATGAAAATGCTTATAATTTTCACCAAGGAATAGAAAATCTATATGATAATCTTACAGATTATTGAAATATTTTTCTTACAGGTCTGGATCGAACACCAGCTATAACTGGTGGGAATTGAGAATTTTCATCACTCTCAGGACCTCTTCCATAGCTCATTTTTCCATGAAGCAAATCTGCAACATGCCTTTGCTTGTTCTGTTCTTCTTCAATGTTAAACTCATGTTCAATATCATCAATACCTTCTTCTTCATCATCTCCTTCAACTCTCGCACTCCCTAAAATTCACAACAATTAACAAACAGAAATCAGATTTTACTTTCTGGTTCTACAAACTAGAAATTTTTTAACAAACATCATGTCTGTGTGCTGTCATTACCTTTGAGACGCTTGTATCTAGTCTTGCACTGAGGACAAACTTGAGTTCCTTCTCTTCTTTCATACTCATAGCATGGCCGGCACACCGGAAAACCACACTCATTGCAGGCCACAAACAAGTCTCCATCCACAGTTAGCCCAATCTCATCACCACATATCTCACAAACTTGAGCATCCAAATTCTTCAAAGGCTTCGGCTGCACATGCACCAAAACCCAAAACACATCAACCCTCCAACATAAAAACAAAAACATGTCTGGTAACGTTTTCTGAAGACAGTTTTTTTCTCAAAACTATGCATTATGGAACACATTTTTTCTTTTTCTTTCATATTTCTACAGTACACCCATTTTAAAAACAAAACCAAACAAACCCTAATAAATTTCTCTTTACCTCTTCGTGGTTATGAATGACAACAAGTTCATTGCGGTTGTGAGATCCGGCAACAAGTCCGGCGCTAGCTTCCATGGTGGCGCGGAGAACGGGGAGAAAGTTATCAGCTGAGGATGATGAAGTGAGGAATATGGGATTATATTTTACTACGAAACGTAGTAGTATTGTAGTACATAGTTTGCTGGCTAGATGGCTAGCTTGCTTAGAAACTGAATATCCGACGTTAGTTGCAGAGTCGCCATTGCCCTCAAATTAAGCTTCGTCTATTTTCCAACTACCTTTTTTTCCCGGGTTTTTCAAGTTTCAACGAACACCTTAGTGTCCTATTTTTTTTTTTTTATTTTTAAATATATATATATATATATATATTTATATATATAATGCTTGACTACTTCAATGTATTTAACAAAGAGCCTAATTGATGTAAATCAAACTTAGAATTATTTAAATTTACAGTTACTAATTTTATCCTTAGGCTATCAAGAATCTCCTGTTGGATATTTTCCATTGTTTGGATATTTTCCATTGTTCAGTTGTCAAAATTTATAGAAATTAAAAACATAGGGGACTCAAAGAATTCTTTAAAACATTAGGGAAGAAATTATTAATTTCTCTATGTTTTGGGGTGTTTATGTTATCTTTCCCTTAACATATTTCAATGATAGAAATTAAATCCAATGCTTATATTAGGTGAGGGATCTAAGATCTGCCAAACATGAGACTTTTGACCCATTGCCATCAGCAGTTTGGTTAAATGGTTCTGCAACAAGAAATAATAAAAGTCCATACGACAGAGTGAGTATGCTTGAAATTTAAGAACTTAAAACCTAAGTCAAGTTCAAAATCATTAGGTATGTAAGTTGAAGCCTCTCCATCTAAGATAGTATTGTCGCTCCTACTTAAATATTACCCCAATTCAATAACAAAAACCCATGTTCCCATGTTTCATGCACATTCACTCAGCAGAAATGGATGATTCAATTGTCAGCATTTTTTATTCCTGACAAATATGCGTGGCAGGCACACAAACTAAAAAGACAGTAATCTATCTGGCCAATTTGGCAGAGTCCTAGGAACAGAGTCCTGCGATCGTCTTCAGCATTCAAGAAATCAGCAATCAGTCGAGTTGGATGTAAGGACAACTTGGTCATGCAACATTCCATAATTGAATTTCCCATCCCCAGACAATCTTCAACAAGATAAAACAGTTTAACAGATAGGTGAAACCAAACAACAGTATTTCATTAGTCCAATTTGGCACAAATACGATTGAGTTCTTGTAATAACACATTCACATTCAGGCCTCACCGTTGAGTTTGCAATACACGAGCAAACAGCCAAGTCTTCTTTAAATAAGGTCCATGTACAGATACCATGTCTGGTAATCTTGCACACAATTTTAAAATTTGTTATTTCTTCAGAAAGAGCCTTACAGGAAATATAGACCTGCCCCTTTACTGCACATTTTATGACAATGTTGATCGTCTAAAGAAACACCAAGAAGAAAAAGAAAAAGTAAATGGATCTATCAAATATTATGTGCATTCGATCTGAAAAGGCGGCTTATGTTATAGAAAGTCTAATAAACATGTCACACAGCTCTAATACACTATTGCTATACACAAAATTCAAGATCTGCAACCTAGTTGAAGAGCACAATTAAGATTACCAGCCAATTTTTATGTTGTCAATACCCATATTGGAATGGCTAAATGCACTCAGACTCCAGCTGAGACTTCATCTGCAACCGACTTATCTTTCCTTGGAGGTGGTTCTTGAGGCTTCTGTAAAAGGGCCTTATTCGGAACTAAAACTATGGATATATTCCTTTCTCTGAAATTTTTGGCCTCCTCAGTTGCAAGCTGCATAAAGAATGCCAAATAAAGATTGGAAATACAGAATTAAAGAAGTGGCAATGGAAAGGCTAAAAGTAAAACAAGGAATCAAATATATTCTTGAAGAACAACACCCACACACACACACACACATCCATAGATAAACATTGTAAAGCCAAAAGAGATCTTACTAAAGAACTTATGTTTCGTTTATAGAAAAAGTGGGCTGTTAACCTTCGTACATGGTGTATTTGCTTACTGAGGCCAATTAGCAAAATATAGCATTTTAGGATTTCATAAAGTAACCTTACAACTTTTCTTGAGGCAAAATAAATCTGATATAAGACATGCTTCAAACAAAATGTAGTCCTGGAGAAAATAACTTTTTTCCCATTTTAATGGAAAAATATAATCAATAGAAGATACATTTTATAGTACATTCTTTTCGCCTTAATTTCATATATCGTCCTTTCCTGGTAGAAAACAACAAAAATATGAGTACCTCCCCGACATCATTCTGGAAACGTCTGAGGAGCTCAATAGCAATATTCCTGAACTCATTTTCCCGCCCTTTGAGGCTCACTATGACCTTAACCTGAAAGAGTTGACCAAGTATTCCTCAGTAAAGTAAGACTAAAAGCAAGTATAATCATTGTGTTAATCTAAAAACATGCTCATAAGAAAATTTAAGCTACCTTGTCACCGTCTTTCAAAAACTTCCTTGCAGCTTTCAAACGCACAGAATAATCATGTTGATCAATATTATAACTGTCAGCAGAATCAAACATAACAATTTAAAAAATAAAAAATAAAAAATAAAAACCATAACTAAGATAAATGCATGTTATAGCTTCAGAAATTTGAATAACAAGTTTGACTGAAAGGGTGACTTTGAAACATATATGCAGACCAGTCCTCGTTTAACACTAAATATTTGCCACATTTGCAATATCGGTAACTTCACTACCGTAAACTGTAACAATGGCCATCTCACCATACCTCAAAATACTGAATGAAATCAATATGTGGCGTTTTAAATCATGCAGATAAACAGGGTTTGCCAAGGAATTTAACTGCACCTACCCAAAATGAAAAAATGCTATTGGAAAATCTTCACATGCAACTAGAGTGAAAAGGGGAAAAAACCAAACTGAAGGGTTATCAGTGAAATTAAAGAAAATTGAATGCATCAAGGAACTTACCCCATTTTAAGCTCCTTCAAATCCATGCGGTTGGCTAACATTTAAGAGCATCACTATGGTCAGTATCTTTAATCTTTTGTCGTAAGTGAATTCAGGCATCAATCAGAAAAACACACTAAAAGAAGAAGATATTCACCGGCACTTTTCTTCTGTTGCACTTTCTTCTTCTTTTGTTGTTCATATCTATATTTACTGGGGAAGAAATAAAAACAAGTTTTAATACACTTTAAAAGTGAACAAATAACAAAGCAGCAAGAGAAAAGTGGTCCTCACAATTAATAAGCTTAAAAAAGGAGCAATATTTTATGAGTTAAGGACATTATAAGGAGAGATATCCACACATACACGCAAACTAACATTATGATCATCAAAGATTAGGTTGCATTAGAAGAGGTCAGACCATTTGAGAAGATATGATACTGTATTTCAGGCTTCCAGTAAAGCCTTCAGATGCAGAAAATGGCAGGATCAGTCTATGGCACATTACATGTATCCTAGGGGATTAGAAATTCAAAGCAAGGATCATGAGAAAGAAAAAAGTCATCAAATTTAGAAATTTTCAATGCTACACAATTTTCATCATGCTTAGAAGCACAACCATCAAAATTCCAACTTAACCTCCTCCTTCTTTACATGATGTGAGTTAAGGGACTCTTGGCAAAAGTTTCAATTAGATGTTTACTCCTCAGTACATCAGTTACTGCCACTCTATCTACACATCACCAAAATTTACAAAAGTGCTAAAACTAATGACCTCTCATATTAACCATCTTCCGAATTTCACATAAAATTATTAAAAAAACAAAAGATACAAATGCATTTGTATCTGCCGACATCTTTCTTCCAAATGAAAATCAAAGAATTACCAAACAAGTATAATATACTTATGTATACACAAATATAAGTACATATATACATATCATGCCATTCCTTAAAAAGAATTAAACAAATATATCATACTTGAAATCCATTATTCTGACAACTGGAGGATCTGCATCTGGGGACACTATAACCTGCAAGAAATGCCAGTAGGAATAAGTTTCACAAAATTCAAAAGCAGTAACATTGCATCAAAAGGAAGCTCAAACAACATTTACTTTCTCCGAGAGAAGAAAATAACAAGAACAAGAGCAAGAAGAAAGAACTCGACAGATCTAGCAAACCAAAGTGATAGATCAATTTAGCCACAAGAGCATAGCTAACTGGTTCAATTTCAAATATATATATATATATATATATATGTTGTTTGACACATTCCTATACAGTCATGCAACAAGCAAATATCTGATAAAGTAGCGAACTCTAAATACCTAGAAAGCATCAGTTCGAATATATTACTGAACTGATCAATACAGCAATATATGGTAAATTATAGACATTTAATTTTGAAATTAACATGTTAAAGAAAAGAAATAAGACATACCAGGTCCAGTTCGGCGTCTACAGCCGTTTGAATAGCTTCAGTTTTAGGAACTATACCAACCTACGCCCCCAACAAAAAGATCAATTTTTTAGAACAAACATGAACATATATCTAAAATTATTATTTGAACTCAGTAAAAATTCAAATTTTCGACTATTTCCTGCACTTTCTCAGCTACCAGACAGAAATTCTACTAACCATGTTTTGTTGGGAGTCAATGAGCCTCACAGTTGCTGACCTATTCCACAGAAACAAAACAGCCACTTCAATTCAATTCACAATCACAACAACAAAAATTAACAGCAAAAATGAATATATAGAAAATTAACAAGTACCTGATACCATCGATATCAAAGGCTCCGTCTTCATCAATATCGTTTTGGCGGCGTCGGGAGCCGGCAGGTCCGGAAAAGCGGGGTCCTCCGCCGCCCCCGTATCTCGCGGTTATGGAAATGTTATGGTGACAGGATGAAGAAGAGGAAGAGAAAGAAATGAGGAAGAAATGTTTGGGGTTACGGAAATGTAGACCGAAGAATCTGGACTCAATTGAAGAGTGTGACGGCGTCGTTTTGGCGAAGAGGAAAGTGCTGGTGAGACCAGCCATGGGGGGTGCTCGACGTGTTAGCGGGAGTTGGAACACAACAGACGAGAGAGACAATTTCTTATCCAGATTTATTTTTATTTTTTATTTTATCGAGAAGAGAAGATACTGATTGGTGGATCATGGGCTGGGCTTCGTATTGGAGCCCATTATCAAAAAGTTCACGAAAAAATATAAATATTACACAATTACAAAAAGCATCAACATAACATTCGTTGCATTAAGAAACAAAACAAACCAAAATCTACCACATAATTACAAAGTAAAGCAAACTTAACCCAAAGACATGTCCAGACAACATGGGTTGAAACAGAGCAACAAACTCTCTTCTTCAAATGCCTTACGTTTCAACTTTAATCAACCTCTTCAATCTTCTTCCGCCGTGAGCCAGAACCGGACCCAGTTGAGCCACTGCCGTATCCACCGCCCCGTATGTCATTACCCATCGGCATATTGTCGCCGTCGCCATCACCCTGGTACATTTTGGCAATGATAGGATTGCAAATCTCCTCAAGCTCCTTCAACTTGTATTCAAGCTCATCAACTTCAGCCAGTTGGTTCCTGTCGAGCCACTCTATAGTCTCGTTCACCGCCTTCTCAATGTTCTCCTTGTCTGTCGGGTCAAATTTTCTCGCAAATTTCTCGTTTCTTTCTGTGTTTCTCATGTTGTACGCATAGTTCTCCAGCGCGTTCTTCGCTTCCACTTTCTTCTTCACGACTTCGTCCTCTGCTTTGTACCTCTCTGCTTCTTTCACCATCTTTTCAATCTCTTCCTTGCTCAATCTTCCTTTATCGTTCGTGATTGTAATCTTGTTCTTCACCCCGGCAGTTTTGTCTTCTGCGCTGACATTCAAGATTCCATCTGCGTCGATATCGAAGCAGACATTGATTTGTGGCACTCCTCTAGGCGCAGGAGGAATACCAGTGAGCTCAAATTTCCCGAGAAGATTGTTATCTTTCGTCCTCGCTCGCTCTCCTTCGTAAACTTGGATTAAAACTCCAGGTTGGTTATCTGAATACGTCGAGAAAATCTGCTCTTTTTTAGTAGGAATCGTCGTGTTTCTCGGAATCAACACAGTCATAACACCGCCAGCAGTTTCAAGCCCAAGACTGAGAGGCGTGACGTCGAGAAGCAACAAATCCTGCACTTTTTCATTCCCTTCGCCGCTGAGAATTGCAGCTTGCACCGCAGCGCCATAAGCCACAGCTTCATCTGGGTTAATGCTTTTATTCAACTCTTTACCATTGAAGCAATCCCGCAAAAGTTGTTGAACTTTCGGAATTCTCGTCGACCCGCCAACGAGAACAACCTCGTGAACCTGACTTTTATCAATCTTAGCATCTCTCAAACACTTCTCGACAGGCTCCATACACTTTCTAAACAAATCCATATTCAATTCCTCGAACCTCGCGCGCGTAATCGTCGCGTAATAATCAATCCCTTCGTACAAAGAATCAATCTCGATAGTCGTCTGTGTAGTTGATGATAAACTTCTCTTCGCACGTTCGCATGCAGTTCTTAACCTTCTTAAAGCTCTCGCATTTCCTCTTATATCTTTCTTGTGCTTCCTTCTGAACTCAGCTACAAAATGATTCACCATCCTGTTATCAAAATCTTCGCCGCCGAGATGAGTATCACCCGCCGTAGCTTTCACTTCGAAAATCCCCTCATCAATCGTCAGCAAAGAAACATCAAAAGTACCGCCGCCAAGGTCGAAAATCAGAACATTTTGCTCGCCTTTTCTCGACGCTTTTTTGTCCAATCCGTAAGCAATAGCTGCCGCAGTTGGCTCGTTGATAATCCTCATAACGTTAAGCCCAGCAATAACGCCAGCGTCTTTCGTTGCTTGCCTCTGCGAATCATTGAAATAGGCCGGTACAGTAATCACAGCATTATTTATCGATTGACCGAGAAAAGCTTCAGCTACCTCCCTCATCTTTATCAACACCATGGATGAAATTTCTTCTCCTGAAAACTGTTTCTCTTCGCCTTTATATCGCACAACAATCATAGGTTTATCACCTGGACCTGGAATCACCTTAAAAGGCCAGAGCTTCATGTCGCTCTGCACAGAAGGGTCAGAGAAACCACGACCGATAAGTCGTTTAGCGTCGAAGACGGTGTTCTGCGGGTTCATTGCGACCTGGTTCTTCGCCGCATCCCCGACCAACCGTTCTGCGTCGGTGAAGGCGACGTACGACGGCGTCGTGCGGTTTCCTTGGTCGTTAGGTATGATCTCTATCCGGTCGTTTTGCCAGACGCCGACACAACTGTAAGTTGTGCCTAGGTCTATGCCTATAGCCTTGCCTTCAGTACTTGCCGCCATCGAAGAACAACTCAAAACTTCGTACTGAAATTCACAAAAGAAAATAAGAACTGTGCTTGTGTATGATATTTTGAGAGTGTTTTGATTGCTTTGATGGAAAATCTGATGTGGGTTTCCAACAGCTATATAGATTTTATAAAAGATGTATGCAAGAAAGTTCGAGAAAATTTCAGTGGAAAGTAGAAGGAAGTTTACTGAATGTGTAGAACAATTACAGCGCGCTAGGCAATCCTCGAGGAGTCGATTTCTGTTTCTACAGGTGGATAATTCTTTCCATTTGGACCTCAAATTTTTTTGATTTACGTGTTTGCCATTCTATTTGTGCGTGTCATTAGGTTGTTCCCTAGGGAGATTCTAGGAAAGTAGCAATTGTTTTTCCACTTGTCAATATCGAAAGGCTTTCAATTGGACCGACGGATGACAAAGTCGGACTCAAGAGAGAAAATATTATTCATCTAATCCAACTTTTATAAATAAAACAATGAAAGCAAAAAGGTATTGGGAATGATTGGAGCTGTTGACGTAGGAGTAATCGGTGCTTTTTAAAGTGATGATATGGCGGTTCATGTAATAGTTTTTTTACACGTGGCCGTTTCTAGTCAAAGCAGGTCTCTGTTTACATGGACCATTTGACGGATATTTGACTAACCCGCTACCAACCCAACCCAACCCGAACGGCATGTTTTTCATTTTTTGTTGTTTAATAAACTGGAAAATACATGGCAGCTACTGTACCTTAATAGAAAAAAGTGAAAGAAATTCTGAGTGGTACAGGTACATTGTACAACTTAACTGTCCAAATTCTAAGTTATACAAGAGCATACCGAAACCCAAATCTTCATAAAGCTCGCCAAACAGGTCATAAAATTAGCAAAATTCGCAGTATGACGTCATCTCACACGTGTCATAACAAAAAATAAATAAATAGACATATCATATAAGCCTGCCTGACCGACACGTGGTGGTTAAGGGAAGCGTTGTCGTTTTGTTTGGAGTTTGTCACGGGAGACTGACACGAGTGGGTTTTGATGTAAATGGGGACGTGGGGCCCACAGAAGGTAACCGGTGAAAGTTAGGGCAAAACAAGTTAGGAGAGAAAACGCCGCGTTTTCGTTGTACCGGGAGTTTTCGGAAAACCGCTTTTTTTTTTGTTTTTTAATGAAAACCGGAGGATATTATTTTCGGAAAGTAATTTTTGTCCGAGTTGTTGTGAAATGCCGATAATGTCCTTTGTATAATTACCACGCGGATAAGATAAGCTAATGATTTGGCTAGTGAAATTACTGGGATGCTCCTATCGAACTATTTTTCACAAAGTGCTTTTAGAACATTTATATATATATATATATATATATACTTTTAAGAAATATAACATGCTTTAATAAAAGAAACACCCTATAAATTCTTTTTGTTAATACTTTTATTGGAAAGCACTTTTAAATAAAATATTCTTAAACACACTTTTATATATTTAATAAATAATAATCTCCACTTCATGTAGTCTCAGTAGGCAATGTTTAAGTGATGGTAGGGATAATAACGGTTTGAATTTGGGACGGATATCTCCAAATCTATATCCACATCTACCAAAAAATTTAATACAATATCCGTATCAAACTCGCAATAGATTTGATATTTTATTATTAAACTCATTTAAATGGATGCCTAATATTTATCAAACTTGCACGAATATCCGCGAGTTTTAATATAAGAACCTGAGGTTGGGAAGCAGACAATTGTCCACTCAAACCAAGCAAATGTTATGATAATAGTACTTGACTGAAAATCTGTAGCTACCTAACAACAGAAGCTTGTGTTTGGGAGTAAGTGAATGAAGCCTGAGGGTGCAGTTGAAGGGAATGAGGCACTTGCTGAGGTGATTGAAGAGGCTTTTGTAACAACGATATTCGCTGACCAAGCGATGGAACTTTGTGACTAAGAATGGTTAAAATTTTGAGAGAATTTATAAAAAAAAAAAAAAAAAAATTATTCACTCTGGGATGATCAGGTAAGTCATGAAGGCCTCAAAATATAAACAGATTTCAAGTACTTGTTGTAAAGCAAATGAAGCCAAAGAAGAAACAGCATGTCCTAGAAGAAAACTATCAACAAGACCACCTTAAGTATTTTAAGTAGGTTAAGTTATAGAATCATATACACAAGTCTAAAAAATATAAAATAAAAAGACTATGGTCCAATATTGCCCAAGTAGCAAACAATGCTTACTCTTATTCTATAAATTTCAATAAGAGCATTTATAACTGCCAATGCCATATCTCTATAAGAGTATTTAACAAATCCACATCTTTCGAATAGAATTCAATAAAAGGATCATGAATAGGAAGAGATAACACATGATGACATCATTTTCCTTATAAACAATGAGGATTACAAATGGATACTTGTACCATAACAGTAAGAAGAAAAATTAATCCACAATCTCAATTTTACATTGAGGATCAGCCATTTAATTTGGGTAGTACTAAATCCCATAAAAATAAATTTTAATTAATAAATTACAAAGTCATGAACCATCAGACCAGTTTGCAAACTATTGTTTTTAAGGGTAGAAACCTTTTCATCCAAATTACATGTCAAATTTGCGAGGATGAGACTTTTAAGATTAAATAGGAGTATAAGTACATACTACGACTCTACTTCAACTCATCATGCACTAGGTAAACATCGTCAACTTGACCAAATGGTGAAAAGATCTGATAAAGAAAACAGTTATCAATAGTTACCACTAATGTCACGCCCTGATTTGAAAATCCAAGTACGTAATAACCGCCACACACCCGCGAGGCATACTTCCTACTAGTATTCACCACGAATGTGTAAGGCTTATACATTTTCTAATACCACATCTATTTACAGAAAATTTCACAACATCATGTTTATATATATATATATATATATAAACATACATACATACATCATATTCATAATCTTAATATTTTTGAAAGCCCCATAATTATACAAAGTTTATGGATCTCATTTACAATATATTTACATAATAGTGAAATTTATTATATACCTAACAAAATCTTCTATATCCTGCAACCCTTAATCAACCTTATGCTTGTGGAGTGGACTGACAGCTTCCTTATAGTTAACTAAATCTGAAAATATTTTTTAAAAAAGTAAAAAGTAAGTACTTGACTTAGTGAATAGATGGACATTGATAATCTAGAAAGCATTTAAAAGAAAAGTAAGAGTATTACTTTTAAAATATAACATGTCATAGCAAAATTTTAAATAAATCATTCAAATCAGTTCAAATATCTAGTTTAATTCAAATATAAACTTGCACATATAATTTTAATTCATGCTCTTAAAAATTAATACATGAAATTGAAACGAATATTGTATCTTAAATCTATGGATATTTCAAATAAAATAAACTGGATTTATTCGAAAACTATCCCCCATGATATCATTAGTAGACATCTTAAGACCCTCTAACATGTTTTTCTGTACCAATATATAAAACAATTTTATTTAGTCCACTCATTAATGTTAGCCTGGATAAAATGTGCGGTGTAAGATACAAACTTATTCATTTATCTTGCAACGACCCTAGTCTACCACATATCAGCCTGACTGCTACAACCCGGTAGGAACTCCTTATCCACAAATAAAAAATCAGGCCTCTCTGAGAATTTTACCTATGTCCGATAAATAGTATCTACCCCTTTACGCCTCTCCTGAATAAGGGAGGACATCTATACAGATGCGCTACAATGAACACTTTACATCAATTCAAAACATAAAATCCGTTTCACAATGTTCATTATATACATCATGTATCAATATATAATCATTTCATTTCAAATCCTCCATCCACAGAAAATAGATTATAGAAACTCAAATACATTTATTAAATTTTACTCCTGCTCCCATTCAGATTTACTTTCATTTTATATATAAAATAGTTATAAACACTAAATTCATAAAGCAGTTAAATAATTCAAAACAGTCTTTAAACATTCACGTGTCCACATTTTATTTAAACAATATTTTTAAAAAATCAAACAAAATAAAACAAACACTTAAATTGATTTTTAAATAAAAAATCATTCATTTATAATTCCAATAATTTGTGTAAATAAATAAACATTTAAATTATTCCATTTAAAAACTTAAACATCTACTTATATGTTACTCGCTAAGATATCCAATTAATGCGTTGACGTTGGATGTTCGGGTTGTCGCTCTACAATAAACAATTTTTTGTTCTGATTTAATATAACATATCTATCAATTAAATAAATAAATATATGTATTATGTTTGAATTTGCCACCTAATAAAAACCTCAATATGTATTGATTACCTATTATATCAAATCTGAATTTTCACCCAAGTCACTAACTAACTTATTCTAGGTTCAATAGTGCGCACCCTACGCTTGCGACAAACGTGCGCTGCTCAAAATTGACAATATATCTTGACTTAGGTTTTAAGTGACACACTCCATTATGAGTCTAGATTCTGTCACATTTTAGGAATTCAATTTCGAATTTGATTACTCAAGTTACGACAAGTTTTTGACATATGATTCTAGAAAATAAGATATGGTCTTCGATATGGCAGTCATGTTCTGAATTTTCCTGCGATATTTTTTTTTCACGAAACAAGCTGATTTTTTGATATGTTATGCTCATAGATGTCTAGTTTTCATAGAATTTTACGGCTCATAAATCCAAGGTTCGAAACTCAATAAATTTTTATTTTTCTGAGGCTTGCTAGGGCTTTCAACAATTGCCTACATACGAATTTTGGGTCCTATTTTTTAACATAATTTCATCACTAATTTCATGACTTAAGACATTCAACTTATTTATTTTTCCGGCCTCAAAACACCTACATTCAGCATACGACGATTGCTCACATTTTGCATGGTTATGCAACCGTTTTTGTAACACTGGTCAAAAATACAACCTACCCTTTATGTAACACTCGCGCTTTCTTTTGTAGAACTCATAGTTATGATTATAAATATACTTGTTAAAGTACTAAATGTTAAAATTTTGAGAAGTAATATAAAGTAAATCTATAAGGGTAGAATTGAAATTTCATTGTTGGCAATGTTATTTTTAAGATTTTAACTTACAGATAAATATATACATATGTAATCAAGTGGGCTAAGTATTATATATACATAATTTGGGCTCAATTTAATTAAATTAAGCCCAAGCTTATGTATGTATATGTATATATATATATATATATACAAAAATAGGCCAAAACCCAAGCCCAAGTATAAATATATATATATATAACAAAGTAAAATAAATAAATAAATAAATAAAATATTAGATTTTTGCTTAAATTCTCTATAAAATCCTAGCCATCTATTTCCTTTAATTATAGCCATCCACTTATCACAATTATAGACATGTTTTGTAAAATGGATAAGATGAACATAAAAGTTAAGTTAATGAAAAATGTGGTGGCTAAATGTGCTCCATTAGATCTGGTTAAAGCTATCTTAGCCATTCATGTATTTTATTAATTAAATTAATTAATATTTGATGTTAGTTAGTGGAAAATGTGGTGAAGAAAAGATGACCATTAGATTTAATTGAAGTAATACAAGCCATTCATGTGTTTTAAGAAAATTAGAATTAATTAATATTTAATAAAAATTGGGTGAAAAAATGAGAGTCATTGGGTTTGATTGAAGTAATCCTAACCCTCCATGTGTTTGATGAGTAAAATGTTAGTCTTTAACTTTTTAAAATTGAAATACAAAACAAGGCCAACGTAGGAGACAAAAATTGAGAAGAAAAGAAAGGAAAGAAAGAAAAGAAGAGAAAGAAAAATGAAAGAAAGGTGAATTGGTGAGTTTAAATTGCTTTTAATTAATATTTTATTATTTTTGTATTGTAAGTTTGCTTTAATTAGTATTATTATTTTGGCGTAGTAAGTTAGTGAATTGTTAAGGCTATTGTAGTAGACTCTATACTTTCATGTGATATAAAAAATTTAAAAATGAAAACTATTATTATTATATTGTTATGATGGTGGAAATTTATTGTTATGATTATGGTAATGTGTAAATTGGT
>JAXCLQ010000013.1:825118-835877 GCA_035584115.1 Cedrela odorata | reverse complement strand
AGCTATGGTTTAAACAATACTTCTTAATTGACAGCAAAAAGTTTCTCCATATATAAACAATATATATATATATATATTTTTATAAGAAAACTCTCGTAATGAAAGCTTCAATGAAACTTTGATGCTAAGAAGAAAAACAACTTGCCTTCCAAAATACGCTTTGAACAGATAATCAAGAGAACGATTAGGACGATGGATGGATGGATAAGTGAGAGGAGAGAAAGAGGCAGAGCAGCAGCCAATGCCCAGCAGCAAAAAGCAAGGGAGGCAAAGAAGCAGAACAGAGCAAGAGCCGCCGACAAATTTAAGGTTGAGAGTTATGGAAGTGTGAACAGCGAAGTATTGTTAAATAATTTTTAGGTTTAATAACAAAACAAACTCGTTGTGATACATAAAAGAAAATTTGTGATACCGATTGTAAATATTCGTAGATACTAATTCATACCTAATTTATACCAAATTTATTATGAATTTTAAATTTAATTCTTAAATTCACTTCAAATTTGCTAAAAAAGTATAGTAAATCCGCGTTATGAGCAAAATTGTAGCGAATTTACGAGTAAAATTATCCTCCAATACCAAAAACTGAAAACCATGTCTTCAACGCTCGCCAAACAAGGCATAAAATTAGTAAAATTCACAGTTTGATGTCATCTCTCACGTGTCTTAACTAACAAAGTCCAACCACACTCAGTTGTAGTAACTAAAGTGAAGTTCAACTTAACCCAAAAATATAATAAGCATCAAGCCTGACCGACACGTGGCGGTTGAGAGAGGCGTTTTCCTTTTGTTTGGATTTCGTCACAAGAGACTGACATGACACGGGTGGGTTTTGATGTTAATGGGGAAGTGGGGCCGAAGTCGGTAACCGGTGAAAGTTAGGGCAAAACTAGTTAGGAGAGAAAACGAAAACGCCGCGTTTTCGTTGTATAGGGAGTTTTGGGAAAGCAGTTTTTTCTGATGGAAACCTAAGCAGTTTTATGGAAAGTACTTTTTATCCGAGTTGTTTCTAAGTGACGATAATGTCCTTTGTATGATTACCGGCGCAGATGACATAAAGTGATAGTCAGCTAGTGAAATTACTGGAATGCCCCTACCGCACTCTATTTAACAAAAAAGTGCTTTTAGAACATTTGTAAAAAAAAAAAAATCACTTTTAAGAATATAAACCATTTGTAGTGCCTTAATAAAAAAAATAACCTAAAAAAAACAAAAAGTTTTTGTGTACTTTTATACATAATGCTTTTATTTAAAAGTACTTTTTAATAAATTAACTTTTATAAATTAATAAATTTTCTCGATTTTTTAATTAATAAATTATAAACCTTTTAATTAATTGAATATCTTATTTTCACATGAATCTATCAAATTAATGCCACAAAAAAATCATAACTTTACCCTATCCCATACATAAATATAATTTATTTATTATTATTTAAATACTATTATAATATTGTATTCACACTATATTAAATGAATCTATTAATTATTATATTTATTATTTTAAAAATATTTAATCATCTTATTATACATTAAAATTGCTTCAAATAACTAATCCGTTATAAAATAATAATAGTAAATAAAATTAAATAAATATTAATATATTAATGTCGATTTAATTTTTAATTTAAAATTTAAAATCTTGATTGATATTATCTATTCCCTATAGTCATAAAAAGCAAGAAGGATGGTCCCCGCAAAATCAAAATCTTCAAAAATCAACTATTATTTTATCTCTTTTTTAATATGATCTTTGGAAAAATAGGATTTATTTTTTCAAAAATTCTAATATTATTTAATTTTGAACATCTTTACGCCTAATATGAATTAAGTTTAAAATATTAAATTTAATTTTTTATTCTCATTCTTACAATTTTTTTATATAATATTTACGAAATCTTAATCCAAAAATACTTCCAACAAAACAATGTAAAGGGTACATTTGTCAATTCCTATCAAAAGAAAATCTAACTTGTATCTCCACCACCAAGGACATTGACGTAATCACAGAGCACTCTATGACATCAAACACCCAAAAATAGAAAAAAAAAAAGTATATCAGGGAGGATGTTTTCAAACAAGGACACAATTTATCCTTTTGTACTAAATAGGTCCCGAAACCCACCACATTGACGGAAACAGCCCTACGTTGTTTAGTTTTATTACCACGGTCGAATACAACATTTTAGGGGTAATATAGTAATTATAGTAGAAATTAGGACCTATTTAATATAAAGGATAAGTATAAGGGATGTGGATGGTAATAGACGAATCCGAGGGAAAGAAGGGTTTGTTTTCTTCTTCCATCCCGTTCCTCGGGACACAACCTTTCTCTTCTGTTCTCTTCGCATAGAGAGAGAATTTCCTCATTACACACAAATAACTGCTCTCTCTCTCTCTCTCTCTCTCTCTCTCTCTCTATAGATAGATATCTGAAACGGCTCTCTGATTCAGCGTTACGCGGCTGAGTTTGTTTTATTATCTTTAATAATTTTTGTTTTTTTCTTTTGGTGTTGGATTCTGTTGTTGATTTTGGATTGGACGGCGGAGATTTGATATGCAGCAAGGTGACCAAACGGTGTTGAGCTTGAGACCTGGTGGTGGGCGAGGTGGTAGCGGAAGCAGCAGATTACTTGGTGCTCGCTTCGATTCCTCTTCCTCATCGTCAGCAGCTGCTGCTTCGTCTTTAGCGTTCGGTTCTTTCACCTCTGATCTACCTCTTTTGCGTCCTCATGGCGGTGCTCTTCATACGCTCTCTGCAACGGTATATTCGTAAAATCTATGAAATCCCTCTCCCGATTTGGATCTAGATTTTTTTTTTGTGATGATAGTAGGTGGTGTCTTTCAAATTTAGGTGTTTTTATATGGTGTTATTATTTGTGTTTGGTACGTTTTAATTGTGATGATTTCTTTTGAAAATATTGAATCTGTGATCGGTTGTTGCGCTCCGAGCTAAGTGTTATTGCTTTTGAGAAGTTACATATGTTTGTTCTGTGTTTATATGAACATGTCAGCAGATAGAATTATTGGGTTGGTGTTGTTGTATTATCGTTGTTAATGGGATTATGAAGAGGAATATGACTTTTCTCTTACTGTTTGGTTGGGTTTCGGATGAGCGTTTTATGTTTTTAAGATTAACAAATACACACACATATATATTCCTTTGTTATATATATGAATATATTTTCTGTGCTTACTGAAAATTGGTTCGAGTATCATACAATGTCCTAATTCTTGGTGGGGCACTAAACACGTGTATCTGCTGTAAATATGGACAGACAATAATATGTAGGCTTTAGTTGGGCATTTTGTGAGTTTTAGGTTGCCCATAAAGGTCCTACGCACATTTTGATTTTTTGTTTGAGGACATTTACATCAAATCACTTATTATTTTACATTAGTGTTTTCGATTATGCATTCAGTATTTTTGCTAGGTCTTTTCTTCGCTTGCATTCTGTAGCAGTACGGGTATATACTTGCTGCTAGTTGAAGGTTATTGACTCTTTCATTGCTTTTGTTGTTGTAGACCGGAGATTCACGTTTTGAGGGTCATGAGCGTGTGAGGTACACCCGAGACCAGCTGTTACAGCTTAGAGAGGTAATACAACTTATTCTTGGCCTTTGATGCTTAAACATTCCATTTTATCTTAGATTACTATTTGAAGGAGAAGTCTCCATTTTAGCCCTTTTTCTTATAATGATGTCTGAGCATATGCTTCTTATCTCCTCATAGGTTGTTGTAATATCTGATGATATTCTCAAAATCAAACGAGAATTTGAATCTGAAGTGTTTGGCGAAGAACAAAACTGGGGCCGTGCGGACAACAATGTGAGTTACTGGCCAAATTTTAATTGCTTTCTTCATTATATATCTATTCTACCTGGCTTCAGTGTGGGATGCTTGGTTTTTGGGAACAGTGAGATAATTTTGTGGCAGAGTGGAATTTCTTTTCCCAGTTTTTTGTTGTTTGAATCAAATGTCTTTCTGTGATTATTTTAGACTTCCAAATAAAAATGTCTTTTTCATTCCTCCAGCCGCCAGCAAATCAATCTCCAAGCCGTTATTCTGATCCAGATAATCGTGACTGGCGCCGTCCTGCACAGTCTTTTCCATCTGGAGAATCTATTCGAGATAATAGAGAGTTTGGTGGACGATATGACTTCAGGCAGCAAGATGCAAATCAATTTAATCGCCAAGACCAACTGAATAACCAATTCTCGAGGACACAAATCTCTTCTAACCAAGGGGTAACTATATAAGCGCATTGTTTTATTTATTTATTGTATTGCTTTATGGTTTTGTTTTTTATTCTATCATTTGAATTTCTGGAGGGGGAATTTTTTTTCTTTTGATACAGATTAATGTTGGCTTAGGCTTTGTTTTGGATTGTTATTCTTTTAATGTGGTATTGTAATTTTATTGAGTATTGAAATTGTCTTCACAAAGACTATATATCCAAGGACATAAACATGGAATTGAAGTCTCTTAAAATGATTGTACTTTATTTGTGCATTCTGCCTTTTATCCAATTATCTTTGAATTATTTTAAACATGTAGAAGTTTCAACTGACTATAATCCTTCAGCATTTCATTGTCTACATGTCATACATTTGTTTGGGGGTTTGTTGTTCTCTAAGATTTGTGTGTGGAAACATAAGATTTGCTTACAGAAAGTACATGGAAGCAAAGTCGGAATTATTGCTTAAATTGAAAGAAAAGTTACGCCTACGGACTTGAGGGAGGAATGGGTGTTTGTTCTGTTGTGTTGCAGCTCATTTAGATTTCTTTTGTAGTGTATGTATGGATGTTGTTTGATTCCAATTTCGGAAACTTTGTTTACTTTGTTGAAACAGGGATGGCCAGCTCCTGTTTTAGTCAAGGCTGAGGTGCCGTGGTCAGCTAGAAGAGGAAATCTTTCTGAGAAGGAACGTGTCTTGAAGACCGTGAAGGGGTAATATTTTTGTTGATGTTTAATTTCTGCCTCATATGCTAATTGAGCCTCCCTTTTGTTTGACTAACTACCGAAAGTTGATTGAACAACCTTTGATAACTTTTTTGCATCTTTAAGATCCTGGAATTCCAGATTATAATCCGGAAAATGATGAAGGATAATAATATTAGGATATTCGTTCTTATACAAATGATTATAACATTCTCTGTTGTATTGCCTCTTTGGAAAAAGTATGCATTATTATATGTGCAAAAACTTGTTAAATCATTTTTACTGCATGGTTGAATTCTGGAGTAGCATTTATTTGCTTCACCTGTGTGGAGTCTTTTAACTAAATTATGTTTTTGGTGTACAAATATTAACATGTTTTCTGACTACTATTTTCTGTTTCATTTTCAGGATACTGAATAAGCTAACCCCTGAGAAATTTGATCTACTAAAGGGTCAACTAATAGATTCTGGCATCACATCAGCTGAAATCTTAGAGGTTTAAGTATTTTTTTTAATGTGTTTTTGTTACAAATGTATTGTGCTTTCGCATTTATCATAGTTTTCAATTGAACTCATTGGGTACTTGCAACAGGGGGTTATATCTCTTATATTCGACAAGTCCGTGCTCGAGCCCACATTTTGCCCCATGTATGCTCAGCTATGTTATGATCTTAATGCAAAGCTCCCTGCATTCCCCTCTGATGAACCAGATGGGAAAGAAATCACATTCAAGCGAGTCCTGTTGAATAATTGCCAGGAGGCATTTGAGGGTGCTGACAATCTGAGGGAAGAAGTGAGGCAGATGACTGCTCCAGACCAAGAGTTGGAGCGTAGGGATAAAGAAAGACTTATCAAGCTCCGTACTCTGGGAAACATTCGTTTAATTGGTGAGCTCCTGAAGCAGAAGATGGTGCCCGAAAAGATTGTCCATCATATCGTACAGGTTAGTGTTGAGGGTGGTTGTTTGAAAAGATGATCTTTGAGACATACTGATCGGTTTTAAGACTGCTCATTGTTTCTCATTGTGTAAACAGGTGCTTTTAGGACACGATAGTTCGACTTGTCCTGAGGAGGAAAATGTTGAAGCCATATGTCAGTTTTTCAACACTATTGGGAGGCAGCTCGATGAGAGCACAAAATCGCGACGTATTAATGATGTGTACTTTAGTAGGTTGAAGGACTTGACTACCAATCCTCAACTTGCTCCCCGGCTGAGATTCATGGTTCGCGACGTTCTTGATCTGCGTACAAATAACTGGGTTCCTAGGCGTGAAGAGGTAGCTTCCTGATGCCTTTTCTCTTTTTTAATAAGCCTATTTTGTTATGTATTAAGTGATGCTGATTTGTTAAGTGTTTTACATCTAATTCTATCCTTGTACTGTTAAATTTGCAGGTGAAAGCAAAAACCATTACTGAAATCCATTCCGAGGCAGAAAAAAATCTTGGATTGCGTCCAGGTGCTACTGCAAGCATTAGAAATAATCGTGGCATTGTTTCTGGGCCTCCAGGGGCTACTGGCCCTGGTGGTATGCCCATTACACGACCTGGTTCAGGAGGTATGATGCCTGGCATGCCAGGAACTAGGAAGATGCCTGGAATGCCTGGAATTGATAATGATAATTGGGAAGTCCCCAGGACACGGTCGATGCCTAGGGGTGACGGATCAGGAATGCATCCCGGAGGACATGTTCAGTCACCAATGACGAATAAGTCTTCATCACTGAACACAAGGCTGTTACCTCAGGGTACTGGTGGCCTCATAAGCGGTAGGAGTGCCCTGTTGCAGGGCAGTGGGAACCCTCCGGCTCGACCGTCCAACTTTATTTCAGGCGCAGAACCTACATCCCAAGCCTCTATACCTTCTAAACCCATTTATACTCCCACTGTGCCTCCAGTTGCTGAGGAACCACCGGCCCCAGCTGTAAGGTTGAATATGGATGATCTTCGTAAGAAAACGGTCTTGCTTCTGGAGGAATATTTCAGTATCCGACTTTTGGATGAAGCACTGATGTGTATTGAGGAACTAAAGTCTCCGGCATACCACCCTGAAGTTGTCAAGGACGCTATCTCCCTTGCACTTGAGAAAAGTCCACCCCGTGTCGAACCAGTTGTGAAACTCTTGGAACACTTGTTTGCTAAGAAAGTCCTTACATCTGGAGACATTGAGACAGGGTGTTTGCTCTATGGTTCTTTGTTGGATGATGTTGCAATTGATTTGCCAAGAGCACCAAATAATTTCGGTGAGATTATCGGGAAACTAATTTTGGCTGGTGGATTGGATTTTAAAGTAGTGAAGGAGATCCTTAAGAAAATGGAAGATGAAATGTTCCGGAAAACTGTACTTGATGCAGCGTTGAGGATAATAAATTTGAGTCCCGGACAAAAGGTATTGAATTCTCAGGCTTTTGATATCGAGGCATGCCAGAGTCTGCTGTAACAAGTTTAGTATATCTTCCCACGAGTACTTCAATGTCAGCAATTCACGAGACGATCATAACTGCTGAGGCAAGCCACTTGTATCATGTGATAAGTTGGAGATGCTGAAAAACAAAAATAGGTAATTTTTATTGAGTTGTATATTTTTCCAAGGTCAGAGCTGCTGTGTTTATTGAGGAAAAGAAATGGAAAAAACTATAATGCCATGGATTTTGTTCTTGAGTGCAGCTAATCATGTTTTGCCAAATTGCTCGATAAGAGTTGGCCCTTTCTAAGGGATCCAGTTGTTTTTGTATTTGATTAGTTTTTTCTTTTTTTCTTTTAATTTTCTCGACTGAGTAATTTAGTTTATTGTTTAAAACTGTTCACTTCATAAATCCCAAGCATTTTGCCCTTCCACTGCTGAACATGATATTGATCTTATTATTTGATTGGTGTGATTTCTCTTTCAATTGTTTTCTGAGTTTTGGCGTGGCTGAAAGCCGAATATGAATAGTTTCTTGTGTTCTTTACTTCGGCAAATTCTATTGATTGAATCAACTAACATTCATGAATACTAATCCTTCTCTAATGCTTTGTTTTATTGATATGCTTGCAATTTTTTTTTTATTTTATTAAAGTTACTCGCTTCTGAGGATTACTGTCCGAATTTCACTTCGTATTATTAACTTATTAATAGGAATTTTGACAATGATAACTCTGAAGGTAATGCATGTTCATGTTTCAAATTTAACATTTTGATATCAGGATTTTTCATCCCGATGTTGCTAATTTTTAGCTCAAATTGTAAAATAAAATATAATTCCTACAATGATACAAATCAATCAGGCAGAGAATATACAAAACAGGATTAACAAAACAAAAGCCAGCAACTGTTGAAGCTAAGGACAAAAATAATGGCATACAACTATGAGCACAAAGCATGTAGAAAAGCCAGGAAAAAACTTTTGGGTAATAACATCGGTCTCTAATATTTCACTTGTTTTACGAATAAAAATGTAATTTGTTTATTTATAACAAATAAGTCCTACTTTTGTATAAATAAACAAATTATATTTTTTTTGTAAAAATGTAAAACATTAGGGACCTATATGTTATCATTCCGAAAAAAAAAACTACAGTACGCAGAGAGCAAAGCAGAGAGAGGTAGCAATAATACAATTAGCGTGGAAAGAAGACGACAGTCGAGCACTTGGGATAGCTGAAGAAGACTTTTTCCCATGACTGCGAGTAATCGTAAATCCACCGTGAGAACCGCCAACTCCACGGCCGCCGTGAGCCCCTTTTTTTCCGTGAACTCGTGGATGCTGAAACTGAAATGAACTACTCTGCAGGCTAGTCACTCGGCTGAATGTTGACAACGAAACGCGTTCGTCGTTGCGAGCTGAAATGGGAAGAGAGTAAGAGACGAAGAAGAAGAAGAAAAGGAGAAGGGAGATGAAGAGTAATCTGAAATCATTGATCAGATTAGGCATGTCTGGTTCTGTTCTGTTTCTGATGGATAAAGGTTAGCTAGCCAGCTGTGTGTTATTTAAAGCCAAAAGTGAATACAAAAAGATATTTATTATTATACGTTTGGAAGAATAGAAAAGTTCTTTGAAAAGACACACACTTTTGAAATTGGAATCCATCATTTTCTAGTTTAATTTTCCCTAATCAGGTATTGAGATTAATTAAATAAAGTTACATTTAGTTCTTCCATGATTGAGATTAACTGCTAGCTACGTCAGAAATTTACAGAAGCTAGCAAGCAATGGCAGAAGCAACAAGTAAATAAGGAAACTTTTGAGCAGTACTACTACTTGAGCCAGCTGATCACTAGACTGCTTTAATGAACTGCAAACTCTGTTGAGTTGAATTGCATCCAGGCTTTTACAGCTCATTTTAGCCATATTAATTTGTTTTTTGCAGAAAATCTGGGTTATAAATAGTATATATTTGCAAATTATAGTGGTGATGAACCAAAAGCAAAAGCCAAACTCTGAATTTGATGATCTCCCGCGTTGTAACTGATACAGAAATGTCTACGAGCCAACAACAAAACGATAACTCTTCTTCACAAAACGATGAATCGCTGAAGATCGCCGTCGTCATTTCTCTTCTCCGATCAAAGCTTCTACATAACCATAACCAAAATCAATACACTGAGCCTCCTCCTCCTCCTGAATTGGACGCTCTTCGCTGGAAACGAAAGGTTTCTCACGATTTCTGTTATCTCTGTAAGCAAACAGATCCTTATTGCGTTGCTTTTGTTTTTGTTGCCGATTACAGGCTAAGGAGCCAAAGCAAGAGCTTCTCAGGCTCAGAGAGGATCTTCGAGAAGCTGAAGGATCTCGATTTTTTTTTTCTCTTTAGAGATTTTGTTTACTTTTTGGTTTTTGTAGTAGATGCTTCTCATTGCGATTTGTTTCCTCAAAGTGCATCTTGCAAGCGCTATTTCTTTTATAATTTGGGGAACCTAAGCCCTAAGGAAGCTGGCGATGGCTCTGATCGTAGATTCAATGACGTTCTCCGTAGCAGATTTCTCAGACAAGGTCGATTTTTTCTTTTATCGTTATCATGATTATCATATTAGTCATTGTCATCATAATTTTTAGTGTTCTTATAATGTTTGTTGATTTTGGAGTGAGACTGAAGGAAGGAAGAAAGAGAAACTGTGATTCCACTCAACATCGACGTTTTGCAATTAAGAAATTTATAAAATCAAGTATTTAAAAAGTAAATATTCATGGACTATTTAAAAACAAGTATGTTGTTCATTGATTTTAATTTGTGAATTCTTGTTATGAATTCAGATTTCAGGAGTGAAGATGAGGTGGAGCATCTTAGGGCCTCAGCTTGATTTTCTTGTGGAGCTTTGCAACGCTGTTTTTTCGGTCAAAGAGACTTTACTGACTGTTTCTTCTGAGCTCACTTTCATCACTCTTTATATTGTATGGTAATTTATTGGGTGCTTGTATTTTTGCAGGTAGAAGAGGCTAATTTTGCCAACTGGTCGCACCAAGCTGTGGACTTTATTTTAGGTGAGATGATACCTTGTATTGTCACATGCCAATTCTTTAAAATGTATCAGCGTAACAAAAATTCGTGTTATAATCCATTAGAATACATGTTGAATACTGTTTTTCATGAAACAGAAATTGGTGTTTTCCATACAAAGTTGAATCTATGTATGTGTTTGACCTGCACTAACTTGGCATCTTTAAAGTGTGTTATTGATTTGTACTGTTTAATTGCTTTAAAGTTTTGAGTTAAGAAATGTAGTTGTGTTTATTGCTTTTCTCCTTTTATCTGCTTCACTGCTTGTGTATGGTTCATTTAATGCAAGTCAACTTCAAATATCTTAAAACTTTGTTCAGCATCTTTGTCTTGGATAATGA
>JAXCLQ010000013.1:800023-811260 GCA_035584115.1 Cedrela odorata | reverse complement strand
ATATATATATATATATATGTTGTTGGAAAATTAAAAATAGGTAAAAAATATTTTGTTAATGTATATAGTATTTATGTTAAGGTATATAGTGTTTATAATAATGGTTTAAATTGGTGAAGAAGAAAATTGTTATATGTGTGTGTGTGTGTGTGTGTGTGTTGAGGGGGAGGTACGTGTGTATATGGGTGAATTGGGATAATAAATTGTTACTTGTGGATTGAAATAGTGTAGTTGTGGAAGTGAAATTAAATATCGACAAAATATTTGGAAGTGTTTGGAGTTTGATAATGCGGTTGTTGTTTGAAAAAAAAAATAAATTGGAAGAAAACGGCGAAATTGACTAGTTTCGAAAATTTTATGCCGAATGTGTTTTTTCTAAAAATTGTTATAATATGCATATATATGTATATATATATATATGTGTGTGTGTGTGTGTATGTATGTATATATAAGCACGTATGAAATGATGTTATGATGTAAATATATTAATAGGTCTATGTTAGGAAATTAATAAAGTGTTATAGTTGGAAACGTAGATGTCGTAGGAATTTAGCGATAAGTATAAAACGTGAAACTGAAATAGGTTGTGTTAATTTGTTTTAAGTGAGCAACATTAAGATAAGAACATACTCGAAAAAAGCGGAAACAAATGTAAGTAGATTGTGCATGCATTTTAATGTTTTTGAAACTGTACGATATTTAATGTTGTGTGAAAATGTGCATATTAACGTTTGGTATGCCAATATGAGTTTTATGAAATGATTTTTGAAAAACTAAGAATTCAAATGTGAAACATAGCTATCACACTTATCAAATGTTATGAAAATATTGTCAATATGTGAAAATTTAAATGGAATGCATTTTTATGGCTTAGTCGTTAGGTATGTTATTCTGACCTAGCCGAATCTCGTGTTAAATGCAAGATTTGCAAGCTAGTAAGAATTCTATTTAGCGCGCCATGCGCGCTTCCGTTATATTAAAATTGTGAATGACTGTTTAATGCGGAATACGTGATTAAGTTCTGAATCCGGGTCACCGTAGGTGCAGGTGACACTAATTGATTAAGCCATTCTGAATATATTTGTATTTTGAATGAATTCTATATAATTGAGAAGTTTGAAAATGTACTGATTGTTTAAGCTTTTATATTTTACATTGCATCGATATATAAAACTTGCATGATTTACTTACGAAGATTTTATCTCATTCTTTTATTGAAAATTTTATTTTCAGATAATAGCATATAAAGGTGACCAAGTATGCAAGCGAGGGTACTAGGCTTATGTGAAATTTTTGGATATATGTAATTGTAGGTTAGCTAAGTAATATATATATAGACTTATGTTTGGATATATAGTTACTAAGTTGTAATATATGTAACCTTGTATGTATACTTTTATATAAAAATAAAACAAATTGTTAAGTATAAATATTTATAAATGTTTAAGATTTGTGTAATAAAATAATAGCATTGTATGTAGTAAACGTGAGTATGTATTTGTAGTTAATATGAAACAGGTGTGACACTTCACCGCCATTTTCATGCTAAACATACTACCTTGTGTTTATATACAACCTAGCCACCATAACTACATATAAAAACTCTTAAGTTAACATTTTTCAGCACCTAAACATCACCATAACTTAACCATTTTAACACAAATTGACTTCTTTATATCATTTTTACTCATAATCCATTCCAACATTATTACACAAAAATTTACATTAAATCCTACTTCCTTTATCATCGACATACCCATACACATATGTATAACCATCCATAGCATACATACCTCATTACAACTGCATTATACATTCAATTTCTTCACAAATTCTAACATAAATTAAATAAAATACACAATCAAGATTACAAAATCATCAATACATATATATATATATAGTTACACTTACCCATTTGTTCTCTTCTCTTCCTCTCTTTCTCTCTTTCTTCCCTCTCTCTCCTCACCTATTTTTAGCCACACCCTTCTTCCTTTTTTTTCTTTTGGGTCACAACTCCCTTTCACCTTCTTAACTTGCACGGTTTTAAGCTTCCCACTTACTTCACGTGTTGCTTCTGATTTTCCTCTCTTCATTCATGTTTTGGCTTGTTTTCTTGTCTCTTTCTTTTGTCTCCTTTATTTTGTCTAAATAAGAATAGAATAATCTAAAGAAATGTAAAGTCAAAACATAAAATTAGGCTTGGATTTTTGTTTTAAAATTTTGGGCCTAAATTTATTTAATTTGAATTTGGGTTTGCATAACCCTATTAACTTCACTTAGAAATATTTTGGGCTTGACTTAGCAATACATCTCATTAGACCATAATATAATAATATAATTATTTTAATGGTGGCTCCATATTTTCTTTATTTACACTTTTTTTTCAACTTATGATGATTCCACGTATTAGCCCCTTGAGTTTTAAAACTTATTCATTTTAGTCCTTATATTATTTATAATTATCTTGAAAATAAAAAAGAAATAAAATCACATACTTAGGTCTATATATATATATATGACGTTTTATGTTTAAGTACTGATATAACTATCCGTGTATACTTAAACAAATTCCCTTAAAACCTAACACATCAGAATTCGTCACTAATGTCGAAATTGAATAAACTTAAGTTATACCAAATTTTGCAAGTTCTACAACTAGAGCAAGAAATTTTATATGCTTGAAACTTAATAACCTCAGACAAGAACAAAAAAATTAAATAGACAATTAACATCTAACTTACTCCTTAACCTCTTTTTCTGTAGCTTGTTTTTTCAGTGAGCCCACAAACAGTTTGTACTCGACTACACCTATCATAAAAAGGAAGAAATCAGGATTAGAAATATTAGTTATGAAGGAACATGAAAATTATTAACACATATATTAGCACCATTGCAAATGAAAAACAATGTTTGAGAACATATTTTCTCCCAGTAAAGCATTTTTAATGGAGCATACTCATTTCAAGCAGAAAAGAATAATAAAGAATTTAAGGGAAAAGAATCATGGACAATTACCAAGGCGCTCATTTTCTCTATCAGCTTTGTTTGCTTGCTGTCAATACAATTAAAGCGAGAGCAAAAGAGAGGTGAGAGAGAGCATCGCCGACTTGTGTGGTGGTGTTTAGGGTTAGGGACAACAAATATATTGTAAATTTAGGTTTAATATTAAAACGATGTCATTTTGATACGTTCAGAAAAAAAAATCAACGAATAACTATTTGCACATGTATTTGTCCCAAGCCTATTACGAGTTTTAATTTTATTTTTCAAATCTATCCCAAACCTGCTAAGAGGCATACCAAACCCGTCCTATAAAGATCAGATAGTAGTGAGTTTTCAGGCAAAATTGTCATCCCTAAGAGGGGGGTGAATTGGGTTATTTGAAAATTTAATGCTTGAAATGAATGTAATTATAAATGCACTGCAACAAATAAAAGATTAGAGAGAGAATGATTGCAAACACAAGATTTATAGTGGTTTAGTAAGATTGGCATATATCCACTCTCTCAGTTTTGGCTCACCACTGAGGTTTAACTATCTTATTATTTCTATAGGTCAAATAAAATCAAATACAACTTCTTCTTATATGGCAAAGGGCGATCATACACTCTCTTTTTTTTGGGTGAAGAGAAGTTCAATACAATCTTCATTGAATCCGAGTGAAGATGAATCTACAATAATCAAAAGTGATTTTTCTATTTTTTCACTCTCTAACTTGAGTAGATAATACAACAAGTTCACAATTTGATTTTCTCTCACAGAAGAAAATATAAAGAATGATTACAATAGAGTGAAAGTATTTTTAAGTTAAGAAATCAAGAGGAATATTCAATGATTTAACAAATGTGTTATGTTACTTCTTATCTTGAAATCTTTTATTTATACTCATTCTTCTTGTAAAGACCCTTGTGTCTAACGGCTTCATTTGACACAATTAATGCTCTCCATAAATACTGTATAAATTACCGTTGAGCTTTGAAAATGTTCAGAAATATCAATCAATTTAGCTAAAGTATCAATCTGTTCATGCCAAATTTAAATCTGGACTTGTTTTCGATCCCAAGTATCAATGATTTCTTCTTTACGTATCGATCTGGTCGAGTTCGTAAATAATTCTGAAGTCTCTGACTTATAATGTATCGATCTTGTTTAGCTGGTAATTATTTTCGAACTTTCGGGTTTACATTATATCAATCTTTTTAGTACACATATCGATTTGATTTGCCTTGTAATTATTTTCTAACTCTTGGGTCTGGAACGTATCGATCTCTTCATCACATGTATCAATTTGGTTTGCTTTGTAATTATTTTTCAACTCTCGAGTTTATAACATATCGATTATGTGGTTTTTGAATATCGAGCCTCTCTACATGTATCGATTTGAATACTCTAGACATCGATTTGGTTCACTTGGTAAATATTTTTGAACTCTCGGACTTGTAAAAATATCGATTTCTTGAACTCTGAATATCATCATTTTTCAAGTGTACCGATCCGTGAGGTTAGAGTATCGATTCATTTTGTAAAAATGTCGATCTTTTAACTCTGAGTATCAATCATATTAATCTTTAAGACATAGTTCTTATAAAAAAATATTTAGTTTGCTCATAAGTTTAAACACATACAATTTTTTTGAATCTTAACATAATCAAATATATTTTATTTTTTATAAATTAAATTGATATTATAACAAATTTGTTCATCATTAAAAACACAAAGTTATATATCATGATATCATCAATTTCAAATAAAAACTACTTATATGATATCATCACTTCGTGCATAAATTTAATAAATAATGACATTTATTTTGTGCATGTATGTTATTATAAAATTGAGAATTAAGATAAAAAAAAAATTATATTTTTTTTTGCTCTCTCGTGTTATTTTTAGGTAGAATTTTTTAAATCTTTTGCGGTTGATGACTTCTTTATTAATTGAATTTATTACTTTTGTATGAATTTACCAAATTAATGAAATCAATACAAAAAATCTTGATTGATAGTATCAATTCATCACCATAAACAAAAATTTTCAAACAATCAATTATTATATAATAACATGAAATTTTTGATTCCATCTTTAATACGACCCTTAAAAAATAATTTTAAAATTGTTCACAAATTCTAATATTATTAAAATCAAACATCTTTACACCTACCAATGGAGTCAAAATATTAAAATTAATATCATATTCTCGATGCAAAAATAGTTTCCAACAAAATATAGTAAAGGGTAAATTTGTCAATTGCAACCAAACGAAACTCTAACTAGTATCTCAAAAACCAAGGACATTGATGTAATTAATCACATATCACTCTTAAAATCAAACAGAAAAAAATAAAAAAGGATGATTTTATTATCCAGACCCCTATATGATTTTTCAAATAAGGACACAATTTATCCCTTTGTATTAAACAGGTTCTTTAAATCAACTTAATTGACCGAAATACCCCTATACTATATGATATTATAAGGGTGATACAGTCATTTGAGTAGAGACAAGGACCTATTTGATAAAAAATATAAGAGTAAGGGACGTAGATGATAATCAACGAATTCCAGGAGAAAGAAGGGTTTGTTTGCTCTTCTACATCGTCGTCACATGTAACACAACATAACCTCTTCTCTTCTCCTCTCTCCGCATAGAGAGAGAATTTCCTCATTACACACAAATAACTCCTCTCTCTCTATCTCTATCTATATATATATATATATATAACTGAAGCGTCTCTCTGATTCAGCGTTGCGCGGCTGAGTTTAATCTTTGATAATTTTCGTGTTTTTACTTTTGGTGTTGGATTCTGTGGTTGTTGTTGTTGTTGGATTGGAAGGCGTAGATTTGATATGCAGCAAGGTGATCAAACGGTGTTGAGCTTGAGACCTGGTGGTGGTCGAGGTGGCGGCGGCAGCAGCAGATTACTTGGTGCTCGCTTCGATTCCTCGTCCTCATCGTCAGCAGCTGCTGCTTCGTCTTTAGCTTTCGGTTCTTTCACCTCTGATCTCCCTCTTTTGCGTCCTCATGGCGGTGCTCCTCCTTCGCACTCTGCAACGGTATATTTGTAAAATCTATGAAATCCGTCTCCCGATTTGGATCTAGTTGTGTTTTTTCTTTTTTTTTTTTTTTATGGTAATAGGTGTTGTCTTTCACAATTTTAGATTTTGTTATATGGTGTTATTATTTGTGTTTGATTTTTTTTTAGAGATTGAATCTTTGATCGATTATTGCGCTCTGAGGTAAGTATATGTTTGTTTTGTGCTTATGAATATGCCCGAGGATGAAATTATTGGGTTGGTGTTGTTTTCTTATTTTTTTTAATGGGTATATGACTTTTTTGATACTATTTGGTTGGGTTTCAGACGAGTGTTTTATGCTTTTCGGATTTTTAATTTTTTTTTTCATCTTATCTTGTTTCAATATTGTTATTTTTTTCTTTCCCGGGAAAATATATTTTTCCATTATTCTATATTTGTATGTATCTATATATTTTCTGTGCTTACTGAAAATAGGGTTGAGTATCATATAATGTCCTAATTCTTGGTGGGGCACTAAATACGTGTATCTGCTGTAAATATGGACAGACAATAATATGTAGGCTTTAGGTGGGCATTCTGTGAGTTTTAATTTGCCCATAAAGGTCCTACTCATATTTCGATTTTTTATTTTGAGGATTGACAATTAGCTCGAATCACTTGCTATTTTACAACAGTTTTTACAATTATGCATTCGGTGTTTTGTTGTTAAATCTTTTCTTCATCCCTTGCATCCTGTTGCAGTATGTGTGTGTGTCTATATATATATATATATATATATTTGCTGCTTGCTGAAGTTATTGACTCTTTCATTGTTTTGTTTATATAGTCCGGAAACTTGCGTTTTGAGGGTCATGAGCGTGTGCGGTACACTCGAGACCAGCTGTTACAGCTTAGAGAGGTAATACAATTTATTCTTTGCCTTTGATGCTTAAACATTCAATTGTATTTTAGATTACTATTTGAATGACAAGTTACCATTTTTGCCCTTTCTTAGAATGATGTCTGAACATATGCTTCTTATCTCCTCATAGATTGTTGTAATATCTGATGATATTCTGAAAATCAAACGAGAATTTGAATCTGAAGTGTTTGGTGAAGAACAGAACTGGGGGCGTGCGGAAAACACTGTGAGTTACTGGCCAAATTTTATTTGCTTTCTTAATTATTTATCTATTTTCCTCGGCTGCAGTTTGGGATGCTTGGTTGTTGGGAATGATGTGATAATTTTGTGTCCGAATGGAATTTCTTTCCCAGTTTTTTTGTTGTTTGAATCAAATGTCTTTGTGTGATTATTTTAGACTTCTAAATGAAAATGTCTTTTTTTCTTTCCTCCAGCTGCCACCAAATCAATCTCCAAGCCGTTATTCTGAGCCAGATAATCGTGACTGGCGCCGCCCTGCACAGTCTTTTACATCTGGAGAATCTATTCGAGATAATAGAGAGTTTGGTGGACGATATGACTTCAGGCAGCAAGATGCAAATCAATTTAATCGCCAAGACCAACTCAATAACCAATTCTCAAGGACACAAATCTCTTCTAACCAAGGGGTAACTATATAAGCACATTGCTTTAGTTGTTTTTTTTGTATTGCTTCATATAGTTTTATTTTTTCTACTGTCACTTTAATTTCTGGAGGGCCAATTTTTTTTTTTTTTCAGATGCTACTGATTAATGTTGGCTCGGGCTTATTTTGGATTATTCTTTTGATGTGGTATTGTAATGTTAATGAGTATTTAAATTGTTTTCACGAAGAATAAATATCCAGGGACATTAACATGGAATTGAAGTCTTTTTAAATGATTTGACTTTCTTTGTGCATTCTGTGTCTGATCCAATTATCTATCTATTATATCAAACATGTAGAAGTTTCAATTGACTATAATCCTTCATCATTTCATTGTCTACATGTCATACATTTTTTTGCAGATTTGTTGTTTTGTTTTTGACTTGAGATTTTGTATATGGAAAGTACATGGAAACGAAATTTATGGTCAGAATTATTACTTAAATTGAATATGCTTATGGACTTGAGGGAGGAATGTGTGTTTGTTCTATTGTGTTAAAGCTCATTTAAATTTCTTTTGTAGTGTATGCATGGATGTTGTTTGATTCCAATATAGGCAAACTTTGTTTACTTTCTTGAAACAGGGAGGTCCAGCTCCTGTTTTAGTCAAGGCTGAGATGCCGTGGTCAGCTAGAAGAGGAAATCTTTCCGAGAAGGAACGTGTCTTGAAGACTGTGAAGGGGTAATATTTTTGTCGACGTTTAATTTCTATCTCGTATGTTAATTGAACCTCCCTTTTGTTTGACTAACTACCAAAAGCTGATTGAACAACCTTTGATAACATTCTTGCATCTTTCTGATCCTGGAATTCCATATTATAACCCAGAAAATGGTGAAGGATAATAAGATTAGGATATTCGTTCTTATACAATTGATTATTACATATTCTGTTGTATTGCCACTTTGGAAAACGTATGCATTATTGTATTTGTAAAAACTTGTTAAATCAATTTTACTGCATAGTTGAATCCTGGAGTGATATTCGTCTGCTTCATCTGCGCCGAGTCTTTAAACTAAATTATGTTTTTCGTGTAAAAATATTAACATTTTTTCTGACTACTATTCTCTGTTTCATTTTCAGGATACTGAATAAGCTAACCCCTGAGAAATTTGATCTACTAAAGGGTCAACTGATAGATTCTGGCATCACATCAGCTGAAATCTTAAAGGTTAAGTCTTTTTAATTCCAATTTTGAACGTGTTTTTGTTTCAAATGTTTTGTGTGTTAACATTTATGATAGTTTTCAATTGAACTCATTGAGTATACTCTCAACAGGGGGTTATATCTCTTATATTCGACAAGGCTGTGCTCGAGCCCACATTTTGCCCCATGTATGCTGAGCTATGTTCTGATCTTAATGCAAAGCTCCCTCGATTCCCATCCGATGAACCTGACGGGAAAGAAATCACATTCAAGCGAGTCCTGTTGAATAATTGCCAGGAGGCATTTGAGGGTGCTGGCAAACTGAGGGAAGAAGTGAGGCAGATGACTGCTCCAGAGCAAGAGTCGGAGCGTAGGGATAAAGAAAGAATGGTCAAGCTCCGTACTCTGGGAAACATTCGTTTAATTGGTGAGCTCCTGAAGCAGAAGATGGTGCCTGAAAAGATTGTCCATCATATCTTACAGGTTAGTGTTGAGGGTTGTTTGAAAAGATGAACTCTCTTTGAGACAGACTGAGTTTTTTTAAAGATTGATCACCATTTCTCGTTGTGTAAACAGGAGCTTTTAGGACATGATAGTTCGACTTGTCCTGCAGAGGAGAATGTTGAAGCCATATGTCAGTTCTTCAACACTATTGGGAAGCAGCTTGATGAGGGCCTAAAATCACGACGTATAAATGATATGTACTTTAGCAAGTTGAAGGAATTGACTACCAATCCTCAACTTGCTCCTCGTCTGAAATTTATGGTTTGTGACGTTCTTGATCTGCGTACTAACAACTGGGTTCCTAGGCGTGAAGAGGTAGCTTCCTGATGCCTTTTCTCTTTTTTTAATAAACCTATTTTGTTATGTATTAAGTGATACTGATTCGATAAGTGTACATCTAATTCTCTCCTTCTATTGTTAATTTTGCAGGTGAAAGCAAAAACCATCACTGAAATCCATTCCGAGGCTGAGAAAAATCTTGGGTTGCGTCCAGGTGCTACTGCAAGCATTAGAAATAATCGTGGCATTGTTTCTGGGTCTCCAGGGGCTACTGGCCCCGGTGGTATGCCCATCACACGACCTGGTTCAGGAGGTATGATGCCTGGCATGCCAGGAACTAGGAAGATGCCTGGAATGCCTGGAATTGATAATGATAATTGGGAAGTCCCCAGGACACGGTCAATAACTCGGGGCGATGGATCAGGAATGCAGCCTGGTGGACGTGTTCAGGCACCAATGGTGAGTAAGTCTTCATTACTGAACACAAGGCTGTTACCTCAGGTTACTGGTGGCCTCATGAGCGGTAGGAGTGCCCTGTTGCAGGGTAGTGGTAACCCTCCGGCTCGACCTTCCAACTTTATTTCAGGCGCAGAACCTACATCCCAAGCCACTATACCTTCTAAACCCATTTATACTCCCCCTGCAACTCCATTTGCAGAGAAACCACCGGCCCCAGCTGTAAGGTTGAATACGGATGATCTTCGAAAGAAAACAGTATCGCTTCTGGAGGAATATTTCAGCATCCGACTTTTGGATGAAGCGTTGATGTGTGTTGAGGAACTAAAGTCTCCGGCATACCACTCTGAGGTTGTCAAGGAAGCTATCTGCCTTGCACTTGAGAAAAGTCCACCCTGTGTCGAAACAGTTGTGAAACTCTTGGAACACTTGTTTGCTAAGAAAGTCCTTACATCTAGAGATATCGGGACAGGTTGTTTGCTCTATGGTGCATTGTTGGATGATGTTGCAATTGATTTGCCAAGAGCACCAAATAATTTTGGTGAGATTATCGGTAAACTAATTTTGGCCGGGGGATTGGATTTTAAAGTGGTGAAGGAGATCCTTAAGAAGACGGAAGATGAAATGTTCCGGAAATCTGTACTTGGTGCAGCGTTGAGGATAATAAGTTCGAGTCCCGGACAAAATGTATTGGATTCTCAGGCCTCTGATATTGAGGCATGCCAGAGTCTGCTGTAGAATATATCTTGGCATGAGTACTTCAATGTCAGCGTCGACAAGACACTCATAACCCTGCTGAGGCAAGCAACTTGTATCATGTTATAAGGTGGATCTGCCGAAAAATCAAAATAGGTAATTTTTATTGAGTTGTATATTTTTGAGGTCAGGGCTTATGTGTTTATTGAGGAAAAGAAATGAAAAAACTATAATGTCATGGATTTTGTTCTCGAGTGTGGCTAATCATGTTTGGCTAAATTGCTCGATAAGAGTTGGCCCCTTTTTAAGGGATCCAGTTGTTTTTGTATTTGATTAGTTTGAATCATTTTTTTATGTTCTTGACTGGGTGGGTAATTTAGTTTATTGTTAAAAAAAGCTGTTCACTTCATAAATCTCAAAGCATTTTGCTCTTCCACTGCTGAAGATGATTCATATCAATCTTATTAACGTGGTTGGATTTGAGTTCCCTTCCAATTGTTTTCTGAGTTTGGTTTGGCCGAAAACATTTATAGATTTATTTTTAAAACAATTATCTC
>JAXCLQ010000013.1:755215-766801 GCA_035584115.1 Cedrela odorata | reverse complement strand
GCTACTAATTTTGTAATTATTTATTAGAATTTCTCTAGCTATATATTCACTAGCTTATGTCGTTATCGTTATCTTTCAACTAATGATCAATTAATCTTTGATTATACTGTTAATTAAACATCACCATCTGTTGACTAATCAGGGTCATTAATTAGCTCATTAAGCCATTTCCTCTTAGACCCCATGTTGATTATGAGCTAATACATGACCTCAATTCCTCGTTAAGTTACACAAAATAAATACTTGATGTCTGTTCATTCTACTTAGAACGAACCCCACATGCACCTACAACAAGAGAAGTCAATAACAAATTGTCTTCAAAATTCAACAGTCAAAATTAACCTAATTATACTGTTGCTTGTTTGCTTGCATTTGTAAACCCTCTTCATAATTTATTGGATTAGATCTGCCCCCATGATTTCCGAGATGAGCATGCAATCGTGCAAATTAGATCATGAGCTCCAAGAAAGGATTTGTTATTTTATTTTATTTTCAGTAAACAGTGTTATAGTATCTATAAATTATCATGGAAGTTTCTTCTTCTTCCTTTAATACAAAGATTAATTATAAAGATTAATGTGAAGATGTTCCAATCCCCATAAGTTGCATTAAATAATTCATGCATGCCTCCATGCAACTATAGTCAAAGATCTCATTGTCTATATATTATGAAAATTGAATTTATAATATTATCCAACAATTTCAAATACTATAAATATATCATTCTAAGATCTGCCATTGAAACTGAGATTTAACCTATTCATAATATGTTCAAACTGACCAATTAATGTATATCATTTACACAAGAAATTACAAAGCATACGATTACTATTGATGTTATTTATATGCCATGAATTGTATGCAAACTTAAGCAAATAGCTTAATTATAAATTGGACTAAGCAGTTTGAATTAATTTTTATAAAAAAAAATTAGCAAATCTTTCAATATATATATGTAAATTATAACGCAAAGATTTGAAAGTGTAATGTAACAAACGAATGGTTAACAATTAACGAGGAGTTGAATTTGATAGCTTCATAAACAGAAGAAAGAGAGGTAAATGCCAACGGCCAGGCCAGATGTGACTTACTCCTTATCTTTTGTTAAAATAGACTTTGAACAACAACTTTTGGAATTGGGGCCTGCGAGTTTGGTTTCAGACAGGTTTGATTGATGTTCACTGTCTTTGAATTTGTTTCCTCGGGTTTGAAAACACCTCTCTGGGAAGTGTTTTTGTTTTTGGTGTTGCCTTAATCTGGCTTCCGTGGGTCTTTTCTTCTGTTTTTGGTAGTTAGTATTAGGGGCGGCAATTTTGTCGCCCCCGGATACAAACGAATTTCAGACAAATTTACAAGTTTAAAATGATAGAATCCAATGTAATTATTAAATAAATAAATGCGAGTTAATAATTATATCAAATTTAAAATTAAAAAATTTGACATGTTAATTTATTTATAATATAATTTATTATTTAAATAATTATAATATATTTATTTATTTATAATTTAATAAATTTATTTTATATTTTTTTATATTAAAAAATAATTACATTTATCATGTTTGAATGGATTGGATTTGAGTTGACCTCTATTTAACACGATCAAAATATAATGAGATAAAATACGACACAATAATAATATAAATTATCACCTAGACTAATATACTTCATTTTCTTACTTATGTTAAACAGTTGAGTGTATTTGGCAGTATTTTTGACACCATAGAAAATATTGAATACTTTTGTGAGGAGTTTTACTAATCAAGTAAACTCGTAATAAGTGAGTATTAGTGAGTTAAGTAATAAGATTTTTAAAATAATATAAGATAATTGAGTTTTGAAGTTTGAATTTCACCGATATTTCAAGTTGTAGAATAATTTAAATTATATATATATATATATATAGATAATTTAGTTAATGATATTACTCATTTTATGATGAGTGATATTGTTACAAGATATTATTTAAGTTAATTTATAATTTTAATCATATTCATAAGACGTTACATAATTACCTTATTTATGCGATTGTATTTTATAAAATAAGTAATATTACTCGTTGAATTATTTTTATCTCTCTATATATATAATTTTTCTCACATTAACCGTTTTAGATGTTGAAAAACTTAGGAATCATAAATCTAAGCCATTAGATCATTTTAATGACTAAAATCTATGGACACAATTTTACAGGGACTCAAATTATAAAATGAGTTGTTTGATGTATGGTTTTTTTAAAAAAAATTTATAAGAAACAGTTTTGTCCTCCACAAATTTGAAAATTTGCAAGACCTTTGGTGTCCATCTCTTGAATGTTAAGGCACATTTTTATTGTTGGGCTGCATTGCAATTGGTTTAGGCCTATTAAACCAGCGACTTGATACATGGCCGAAAGCACTCAGCTTCTGAAATCTAAATTCAATCGGATATACAACAAACCCATTTAAATAATTATTATTGGGAAATGGGAATTTCATGCGATCATCGTTTCACTCTGCGATTCTGTCAATAGATTATGACCCAACAATACTTCATCTTCTTAAAGAGTGTGACAACAATAACTGGACCCTGACCCTGGACCTTTTATTACTTGTTTTTGTATTCGAAAACAACTGTTTTCGGAAGTTAAAAAGGGTAAGTAAAAGCACTTTTGAATTTGATATTAGTGTTTTTTTAAATGCTTTTATGTTTTTGCTGACCCTTTTGATGTTATTTTCAGCAATGTATCACAACTCAGGAAACCATGCACAGATTTTCCTGCAGAAATCATCAACTGAACAAATCAATCCAATGAGGGAAGCACTTTACGGAGCTGGATCGGATGTGTTAAAGTCTGAATTAAGTGCTTATGGTGAGAAGCTCCTCGGATCAGGCTCAGTTTATGTGCATAGCAATGTAAGCCAACAAGTTTCAGCTTTTTCGAAAAGTGCTTTTGCAATTGATTCTAATGGTTTCAAAAACTTGTTACAGATTGGGGGATACTTCTCCAACCCGCAATATTAATTTCAAGTGAATGATCAGTACGTGAAAAATAAACTGAAAGTGATTCTGTTTCCATTTTTGCACAAGGTAAGTGACTCCCGATTACATATTTATAACTCTTTTATCAATAATAATTTCATCGATTAATTAAAAAATATACAGGGACACTGGATGAGAGCAACAGAGACAATTGGGGGTGAATTTTCTAACAAACCTCCGATTGATGACATAAATGCACCAGATTTGTACATTCCATTGATGGCATTTGGTACCTACCTTGTTCTTGCTGGTTTCTTTCTCGGCATCAATGATAAGTAAGTTCATGTTTTTTCTCTGAATCAACCAGAATTTAGCTTATTGTGGCATCAACGAGACATTGTGGCTTTTTAGTACTGTATTTTTAAAGTTAAAAGTATGATTGTTGCCCCATCTTTTTTCAGGTTTAGTCCAGAAGCTCTAGGCATACAATTCACAAACGGATTACTCTGCTGGTTATTCCAAGTCCATCTAGTCGAGGCAACGTTACACACGCTAGGTGACGGAGGGATACCGTTACTCGACGTTGTCGCCTACGGCGGATACACCTTCGTTGCAGTTTCGGTTGGCCTAATGGCTAAGCTTGTTGCTTGCAGCTATTGTTTCTACGTTGTTAGTGTGTGGGAGAGTTTTTGCATGGGAATGTTGTTTGTGAAAATCCTGAAGAGAATTTTGATTGCTGAGGTTATAATTTCGGAGAAGCATTCAAGCAAGCGGCATTATCTACTTCTTTTAGTTGCCATTTCTCAACTTCCTTTGTTGTTTTGGCTTGAAAATGTTGGTGCTTAATTTGATTCTATTTTTGGTAGAATTCTTGAGTTGTTCATGAAATATTGCATTATTTATTAGCTTGTAATTAAATTATTATAAAGTTTTTTTAATTGAACAAGTTTAAAAGTACAACTATTCAATGTACAAAGTCTAGTTATGTATATATTTATTAACATATTTGAAGTAACGATCAAAATTGAAAAATGATCACATAGCTTATAAATGCCTCCCATGTTTTCCACGAGATTTTTATATGATTAAAATTAAAAAATAATCACACACACATATATATTTTAATTTAAAAAATGAGTTGAATTGACGTAATAAATTGAGTTTAATTAAGATATATTTGCGATATTTATAAAATATTTCTTAATAAGATTTAGTACGAATAAATTTAAATTTTATTTTATCGTATTTTGAAAATAAAGTTAAAAAACAGTGTCCCATAACAATTTTAACTTCAAAACTATCCAAATTCAATATTAAGTTGAATATTAAATGATTGAATTTAATATTACTTTTTTCAGTATAAATTATTGAGTTTAACCTAAAGATGATTCAATAAGTTAATAGTGACCTGAATTTTATTATGATAATCAAATTGGAGCATACAAAACTTATTGAATTGATTGATGCTTCTATAGTTCTATTGGTCACCAAAATGCTAAAAGATAAATAAAAATAAATAATAATAATAGCAAAAAGACAGGGCCAAGTTTTGCATGCAAAATAAATAAATAAATTTAATTTTTTAAATTTAATTTTATAATTGTATTATAATTAAAAGTGATCAAAATCAGTTCTGATTCTGATTCTACTTAGAATCGGAACTTATTTATAATCAGAACTTATCCTAAATAATTCAATTTTTAAATTTTAGAATCAGAATCTACCTTATTTAATAGGGTACTTTTTTTCTTAATTACGGTTTAGTTTCAGTTTGAAAACATGATACTCTATTTATCAATTATTTTAATTTTTCTAATTTTTAACTTCATAAAAAAATCTTAAAAAATTAATTATAAAATTATTATATATATAACGAAAATTTGAATGAATGAAAGAGAAGAAAAAATAAATAAGTTATTAAAGATAATTAATATATAACAAATTATTAAAAAAATTATATTATTATTCAAATTAATATTACACATCACTAAAAAGATAAATTTAATTTTTTTATAATAATATAATTATATATCTAATAATATTATATCATGTATATATTTATTTATTATAATTGTTAACTCTTTTAATAATTTTAAAATAAATATATACACATCACTATTTAATTAAATTATTATATAAATAATATGATAAATTAAATTAAATAAAATATTATAAACACATTGATTAATTTTTTTTATATGTAATTCAACGTACTCTCTTTAATAAATTATGTAACTTTATATATATAATTTAATAATTAAGAGTCTATATTTAAATATAAGGTGAAGTTTAATTTATTTGGTATAAAAAATATTTTTTATTTTTAAATTAAATCAATTTTTCGATTGAGTTCGGTTCCAATTTCACAATCTTTAGAGTTAGAATTTATCCTAAAAAAATTAATTTTTTATTTTTTAGAATCAAAATTTATCCTAAAAAAATCGATTCTGATTTAAAACTTATTATTTTAGTTCGTTACTTAGCGATCTTAGATCGAACCGAAACCATTGAATACCTCTCGTTATAATCAACGTAAATGGAAGCCAGTCAGGAACTTGATTAATATAAATAAAAATACTACTATCCTTATTGTCAAAACATAACAATACAGGGACCCATATGTTATTATCCGAAGCCTAATTTGGCAACCGAATGTTGTCGGAAGAATCGGTGTGTGGCGTGCGCCAATTTATTCACCGTCCAAAGGAAACCGAGTCAAACACTCACTACCATTACCTGCCAAATTCCAATATTTATATGCCCCAAGTCTTCAACTTTCCCTTTGATTCCCTTTTCTTTCTTATTTCTCTTTAGACTTTTTCATTTCAATTTTCTTTTTTTGGTAGAATTTCGATACACAGACCAGACAGGTAATTAACTGACTTCTCCTCGATTCTCACGAATCCGAACATCTTTTGCCTCTTTCTGTTATGATTTGTTTTGTTAATTTTCTTTTTCTGGGATGTCTCCAAAGGTATGATTAATTTCTTCATCTTTGGATTCTGGGTTTGGTATGATCAAAAGGGATAGTTTTTGATTGGATCTTTATTTTTTATTTTCTGGGCTGTTGAAATTTTGATTTTTTATCGAAGAAAAATCGCGAGAATTGAAATGAAAATAGGCTCAAATCTGATGCGTTAATCTTTTTTCTTGTAGCGTTATTACGTTTTATTTTTTTTTAATTGTCAGTTTTTGGTTTTTTTAATTAAAATTTTTTATTTGATTTAGTGGTTATTTTATATATGTTTAGGGCGTAATCCAAGTCTTGTGTTGTGTTTGGTAGCATGGAATTGAAGCTGTGGATTTTGAAATGTTAGTTTTAACCTAGAAAAATTTGAACCTTAATCAATTTGTGATTGTAGTTTTTGTAATATCTAAGGCTGTTTAATAATGTTTTTGTTGTTGAATTTTTTATTTCTGCTGCCGCATCTGATTAGGTTTTTGTTGTTAAATTGTTGAAATTTGGTGCATATGATAGGGTTTTTGGTATGAAGTTTTTGAACTTTTCATGATCTTCAATGCAGGGTATTTGTTGAAAGTCCATAATGTTAGAGCAGTTGCTGATCTTTACCAGAGGAGGGTTAATCCTCTGGACATGTAAAGAGCTGGGAAATGCTCTGAGAGGATCGCCAATCGACACGTTGATCCGTTCATGTCTTTTGGAGGAACGATCTGGTGCTGCTTCGTACAATTATGACGCTCCTGGTGCAGCATACACCCTCAAATGGACCTTTCATAATGAACTCGGCCTGGTGTTTGTTGCCGTGTACCAGAGCATACTTCATCTGCTCTATGTGGATGATCTTCTGGCTATGATGAAGCAAGCATTCTCAGAGATTTATGATCCAAAACGATTAGAGTATTCAGACTTTGATGAAATGTTTAGACAAATTAGGAAGGAGGCGGAAGCCCGAGCAGATGAGTTGAAGAGATCAAAGCAAGTGGGTAAGCCTATGAATAATGTTAAGAAGCAGGGAGGACAGTTGCAGAAGGCTGGATTTGAAAGAGGAAGTAAGAAGTCTGTTGGTGGATTGGCGAATGATGACGGTGATGGTGATCTAAAAGGCCGTAGATTGGAGAATGGACACTCCAGTGGTAACAGTGTTGAGATTGAAGAGTCTAGAGTAGCAGGTGTTGCTAACGGTAAAGAGAATACGAGTTCCAATATTGGAGCTTTTGATGTAAGTAAGTTACAGAAGTTAAGAATTAAAGGTGGTAAGAAAACTGATACTGTTGTTAGCAAGGGTTCAAAACCGGACCCAAAGAAAAAGATAACAAAGAAGAATAGAGTTTGGGACAATTCACCTCCAGAAGCCAAATTGGACTTCACGGATCCTGTGGATGGAAATGGCAATATTGAGGTTGAGGCAGCAGATCACGGTGAAAGTATGATGGACAAGGAAGAGATTATCAGCAGTGATAGTGAATCTGAAGAAGACGAGGAAGTGGGAAACGGCGACCAGCCAGAAGCCAAGAAGAAGGGTTGGTTTTCATCTATGTTCCAGAGGTATATTGCTTTGATGACTGAATTTGGTTGATTTGCTTCTTATTAACTTCTTTCAAAAAAGTGTTTATGATTGGTGTTGAATTTTGTACATTTCAGTTCATTAAAAAATGTTATATTATTGAATCTTCTTCTTTTGTGCTCAGTATTGCTGGAAAGGCAAATTTGGAGAAGTCAGACCTGGAACCAGCTCTGAAGGCACTTAAGGATAGGCTCATGACCAAGAATGTGGTATGTTTCTCTATTTTGTTTTTTCTTCTGTAATGTTTATTAATTTTTTTATTTTACCGATACTCATTATTCTTAAGAAGCTGCTAATGAAGTTGAGTGCTTTGACATTTACAGGCAGAGGAGATAGCTGAGAAACTCTGTGAATCAGTGGCAGCAAGTCTTGAAGGTAAAAAGTTGGCCTCATTTACGAGGATTTCTTCAACTGTGCAGGTAATTGATTTTGAATTTCTTGTTCTCTAATATTTGGATTCTTCAAATTTTGTTTTCTTGCCATTTGGTTTTTCCATTAAACAATATCATGTGTTTGATTATCACTGCAGGCTGCAATGGAACAGGCTCTTGTTCGCATTTTAACTCCTAGGCGTTCTATTGATATACTAAGAGATGTTCATGCTGCCAAGGAACAACGGAAGCCATATGTTGTTGTCTTTGTCGGTGTTAATGGAGTTGGGAAATCTACTAACCTAGCTAAGGTGAAGCTGATCATGTGATTAGATTCTTGTAAACAATTTAGGGCATATCTTCTGATCAAGCGGGCTAATTTCAAACTTGACCATGCAGGTGGCATACTGGCTTCTTCAGCATAAGGTCAGTGTTATGATGGCTGCCTGTGATACATTCCGTTCTGGAGCTGTTGAACAGCTGCGAACTCATGCACGCAGACTCCAGGTATAACATCTGTTACATCCTAGGGTTTTCAGTGTTATTTAGCCTCTTTATTGGTATAGGATGTTTATACATTGCTTGTTTGTAATGGTGCTTGCCAGATCCCTATATTTGAGAAGGGCTATGAAAAAGATCCTGCAATTGTTGCAAAGGAAGCTATCCAGGAGGCCACACGCAATGGCTCAGATGTTGTTCTTGTTGATACTGCTGGTCGGATGCAGGTATCGTCTACTTTAATCTGTTTGTATTGCATTTTAGACACTGTTTGGGGAGCTACTTTGTAAGTTTCCACTAGAGCTAGATTTGCTTTAACTTGTGGAGATGAAAAAAACAATAGAATTACTCTCCAATAACAAACCAATTAGATCAAAATTTTATTCTGCAAAAGGGAATTGCTTTCATGTTTCTTTATTGCTCGTGTTAATATATATACCAATGCTTTTTAGGATAACGAGCCACTGATGAGAGCTCTGTCAAAGCTTATCTACCTCAACAATCCTGACCTTGTCCTGTTCGTTGGAGAGGCTCTCGTTGGGAATGATGCTGTTGATCAACTAACAAAATTTGATCAGGTTTGGTTTCACATTCAGGCTTTTCATCCATTGTTTTCTCAGCCCATTTGTTAGGTTATTATTCTTAATTCTCCAAAATGATATGACCATTCTTCTTACAGAAATTGGCTGACCTGTCGACCTCTCCTAATCTCCAATTGATTGATGGGATATTGCTCACTAAATTCGACACGATTGATGATAAGGTACGCAATTGACCATGCATATGCAAAGAAGCTTGAATATTGTGATTAGTTTCTAGACATGCGTGGACATGCATGATGGAGAGACATGCTAGTAGGCCAAATTGTCGGCATTTTAGATTGGTTTTGAGCATAATTGTAATTGGTTTGTGCAGGTTGGAGCAGCGTTATCAATGGTTTACGTTTCCGGAGCTCCTGTGATGTTCGTCGGCTGTGGACAGTCGTATACTGATTTGAAGAAACTGAACGTCAAATCAATTGTCAAGAGCCTTCTGAAATGAGTGTGCTGTCTTAAACCCAATCTGGTGCTCTACAGTGTTGTGAAAGCAAATCATTCAACAATTTGCTGCCATGACCTTTTTTACTTTTGTTGGAGGCAAATCAGTCCCCTGCGGCTGTAAATTTATGTTAAAATGTTTTCAACTATATTGGGTTTGCCTTTGAATCTCTCTCTTTGCTACGAGATCGTCATATAAGACTTTCCTTTGTTCGAACCAGAGGTAAACCAAATCGTTGCCCTAAAAGACTTTTCCATTGCTCTACTTGAAGCCATAAAAAAATTGAAACCAATTAAAAACAGCTAATCATTAAGGAGTTGACAGTCAATTCTCTGGAAATACAATTGATTTTCAACAAGATTATAACCCACATTATAATTCTGTTGGGCCATTATTCCTATAATGGAAACATCTTTTAACCTTTCACCAAAGAAATCACTTGGACCAACAGTGAAGCAAAACGCAGATGAAGAGTACTGGTAAAACATACTCTCGGCATCCAAAACCAAATCAACCCCACCGGAAAAATGAAACGCCATCGCCGGAAAACCATGAAGATCTTCACTAACGTCCCCGGAAAAGCACAAGAACCACTCCGGCGAGCTCAAATGCCTCGTCAACAAGCCGTCAGAGAGATTTTCTATCTGTTCGCGAAGTGCCTTAAACGCTCTTGGAGCTAACCAAGTGAACGAAGACCCAGAATCAATGAAAACTCCATCTTCATCCGAGGTTGTTTTTTTCTTGAATATGATTGGATCAATGTCTAGCATTTTCTCCCCAACGCTAATTCCTTCAAGAGAAATGTAATAAATTCCATCAATTACAGACATTGGAGTTGAATCTCCTTCAATTATTGCTCCTTCACCTAAAATTAACATGTTATATCTATACTCAGGATCATTAGAATTTCCAATACAATATGAAAATTTAGAATCAAATTTTTTTACAAGAGATAAGGGAGGAATTTCTGTGCCAAGTCCAAACACTCCTGGAAGTTGTCCATCTTCATCATCTGAATTGTACTTATGACTACACCCAAAAGCTGCATCATTTACAAAAATCTTTCCTTCATCTGATGTTTCAAACCCGAATTGATCAGTTGCAATTGTTCCTTTCGACTCAGGACCCTTTACGTATTCAACTCTGAACGTGCATTCATTTGAGAACAAGCTGCAATCGTTGGAGCAGAAACTGGAGTTGCATGGCAAATTAGCGTACGTGAGTGATTTGGAAGGATCGTAAATTGTTCCACTACATTGTTCACAAGGCTGGCATTTCACCCATGTAATACAACTGCCGGAATCCACGACTGCCAACTGCTGAACGGGCGGCCGGCCGATGGAGAAACTAACGTAAAAAATGCCATGATGAGAGGTTGCGGGATGAAGATGAGCTCGGGTATCGTGAGTTTGAGAAGATTTTTCGGACAAATAGATGAAACGAGCTATTGAAGAGTTTAGAGTGCGTTGAGCTCGGTCTTCAATGGAGTTGTTTTGATTGTATAACACTGTATCACGGTGGAGCAGTTTGGTAACTAAGCGTTTAGGTTTCAACGCCATCGCCACGGTGGCCGCGGCGGAGGTTGTGAAAGTCAAGGAAATGAGTGAAAGTAGTATTATTGCATGTAAAGTTGGCATGATAAATCAAAAGAATGTATGAATTCAATTTTCTTGGTATGAAAAATTTGTTGGGTAACATAGAGAAAGAGATTTTGCATGTTATAGGTAAAGGATCAGGGGAGAAAGAGAAAGGAAAAGAATGAAGCAGCATAAAGATTATGAAGATTCTAATAAGATTTCATAAATGGGTAATGTAAGGAAAGTTTTAGTAAAGAGAAAGAATGTGAATATGGGAGAAGGTTGTAAGGTTCCTCTTGCATGCTTACTTCTTGTTCTAACATTTTTGTACATGCATATGTAGAAAACTAAGGAATAATTATTTAAAACATGTAATATTACTCTTTATTAAAACAAATGAAGGAGATTATGCATCAATGACACTTCATAATTACTTGATTGTATTAGCCAAAATGTCCATTTAAGTAAAACTTAATCACTAAGTAAAGATTCTTTTGAGTAAATTCCATCAACATGACATGTGAATTCAAACCCATATTATTAGAATAAGGTTATATTTGTCAAATATTTATTGATTTGGTAGGTTTTGAAATGATCTTATTATCAATGCCACATG
>JAXCLQ010000013.1:736865-755115 GCA_035584115.1 Cedrela odorata | reverse complement strand
ATTAGAATAAGGTTATATTTGTCAAATATTTATTGATTTGGTAGGTTTTGAAATGATCTTATTATCAATGCCACATGCATTGAGAGTACATTCTTTAAAATGTATGCTTGTATTCCTTATTCCATAATCCATCTTGTAAATCTTTCACGGATAATAAGAAAAACATATACATAAAAATTGTAATTGATGAATTATAGGCAAAACTATAAGCATCTCTCTATATCAATTATGAATCCATATATGATATATCTATGACCAACTATATATATATATATATATATATATATCCATTCACCTAATTACTTTATCAATTTTAATTAATTATTCATTTTAAAGAAATCTTAATCATGTCAAAAACAACTTTTAGGAGAATGTTAGGTAGATAATGTAACATGTTGAATAAATATGGTATAATTACAATTAATTATTTTACCTAATTACTTTATCAAATTTAATGAACTATCATTTTAAGTAAATCTTAATCTGTGTTAAAAAAAAGTTTTATGAGAAGGTAATCCGGATATTTATCAAATTTTTTACCCATTTACCCATTTGATTGGTGTCATTAATTTGATTATCAGCACTAATCTATCATTTGTATGTTCGTTCAACTAATAAAATTGTATCGATATATATTTATTTTAAAATTAATCAATCAAAATAACAATTAAAATAGTTTACAAGCATTTGAAACACATCAATCACTTAATTGTATAGTAAAGAGTCTCATTAAAATTGTTATCTCTACCAACAACAACATTCCAAAGATGCACTAATTGACAAATTTGAAATATCAAAATCAAATCCTCAATTACATTCATTTAACATTATTGATTTTCTCTTTTTCACTAAGGGCGGCTATAAATCATATCCTTATCTTGTAATCCTCTCTTACCTTGATTTCCCAAAATAACCCTAGTTGAGACAATTATTAATACAAAAATCCTATAAATTTAAGAACATTTTGGTAATTTCATTGACAAATATGAAGGGATTCTTTACATGAAACCTAGAAGATTACGCATTTATGTCACACTTCAAACAAATTCCAATGACGAACTCGGTAAATGGGTTTCCGCCACGTGTCATCCACGAACTTACTTCGAATAATCCAAACCTCATTAAAAATGTTGACTTTACTAATAGTTTTCTGCCACCTGTATTTGTGACTGGTTCGGGTAACCCAAACCTCTGTATAAACTCCGAACCTAACAGCTATAAGGAAGCGAAAATAGGCAGATCCCTAAACCATTATGTCTCATCTTCCTCGTACTTTTGATTAAGCTATGGCTTGTTTAAGATTGTTAATTCCCATTTTAGCCCTAGTCTGTTTTTTATTTTCTTTCTCTGAAGCCAGGGAAATTCTGGTTGGCGGCAAGGAAAATTCATGGACGAATCCGCCTTCTCCCGACTTTCTCAATATGTGGGCAGAAAAAACCCGGTTCAAAGTTGGCGATTTTCTCAGTAATTTCTCTTTCAAATTCTTACAACTTCATTTACTTATTGTCTTGTTTTTCATTTTTGTACATTTCCAACATTTTACCTCATTTTCTCTCGTTTTCTCGTGGCAGTCTGGAAATACAACGGCAAGACAGACTCAGTATTGGAAGTGACGAAGGAAGACTACGACAGCTGCAAAGCGTCGAAACCGATCAAAGAATACAAAGACGGTAACACGAAGATCGAACTGAGCCGTTCAGGGCCGTACTACTTCATAAGCGGATCCGACGGGCATTGTCAGAAGGGAGAGAAGGTGTTGGTGGTCGTCATGTCTGAAAAACAAAAGCACGTAGGCGGTGATCACTCACCAGCCTCAGCTCCTGCGCCGTCTCCTAACCCTAACTCTGCTGCTGCTGGCTTGAGGGAAGGGTTTGTGGGTGCAATAATAACTCTTGTGGGGTTAGGGTTTGCTTTGCTTTGAGAGGGAAAACGAGAAGGAACTATGATTAAAAATAATAATATCTTTTAAGGTTAGAGATTATTAATTTATTAGTGTTAATTAAGATTATGAACATTTTGGTATTATGTTACCATGTTTAGATGATTTTTAATTAAATTTTGTTTAATATTTGGTAATTAGTTTATGTTTAATTTGCTTTCATGATTCTATTTTTGCATGAAAAGGCAATAGTGGTTGATGAAATTGCTTTAGATTTTAAGATTTTAAGATAAATGAATTATGGCTTGGGATATTTTGAGATCAAGTTTCTAGTTTGGGATAAATATTAAATAATTTTTATTCATAAATTTTATTATCATACAAATTCTATCCATACAAACTTAGTATTGTTATTTTATTGTCACATATTTTTTCATTTTCAAAGAAATAAGGTAAAATTAATAATAAAAGATATAAGTTTATATAGATAAAGTTTGTTCGAAGAAATAAGGTAAACTAAGTAATAAAATATATAAGTTTGTATAGATAATGTTTGTATATCAGTTTGTATTTTTAGTATTATTCTCTTATTATAGATACTAAATTGAAAATTAATTGTCGAATTCATCAATTATATACTTTTAGGTTATATTATTGGATAATATAAATAGGATATATATGAAAAGTAAAAAAAAAAATTCCTTAAAAAATAATATTTTAAAATGGTAGATAAATATGAATTTAAAATTAATTGGTTATGAATTGTATAATTTTTAAAGTTATGTTAGACATTCCAAATTTTTATCCCTAATTTTCTTTTCAAATGATGTAGCATTCTTCGTGGTAAAATAGTGTTATGAATAAATTTGAAAATTATGAAAATATATCACTCACTTTATTAATGCCATGTCATTAAGAATACAAATTTAAAATATCTAGCATTACTCTAATGTTTATGTGTTGAATATAACTTAACATAAAAAAAATAAATCAAACATTCAATGTTGACAACTATTAATTGAATAGAAGTAATGGCGTAATATGTGTCACCTTTGTTTTAATATCTAATATAATTATGATTTATGAATTCACCCTCTCAATCTAGCCATAAATATGTTCACTATAAGGCATAGTAAAGATTAATAATAAGCGTGTTTGAGGTTGAGATGTTATAATTTGTAATCCGTATAATAGAATCATTACACTTTTTTTTTTAAAGAGATATAAGTTAAATATAAATGAAAAGATGAGTGATAAAATATTAACTGTAAAAATAATATTTATTAATTGTGATTTTAAAATTAGGCAGTAGTACAATCATCTTGAACATATCATAAATCATTTCTTATAAATTTAATGCTTATTGAGAATTAATATAAGAGGATCCAAACTTGAATTATGATAGTTTAAGAATAAGATCGGTAAAATTTATGTAAAGTCTTAAGATTAGTTGAGGAACTTAAAAGCGAAAGGTAGATCACCAAATTTCTACAATTTATTTATTTAGCATTTGAAGTAAAATAAATTTTAAATAAAAATTCAAGCTCAACACCTTGGTTGATAAGAATGTAGACTAACAATACAACATTCACTTATAATAAGCTATGTCACAAATTCCTTTTAAAGTTTTTTTTTTTTTGACATACTTTATATTACAAAAAGAATGAATCAAATTTGCATCATAAGCTAAAATCCCCCTAATTTTCATAATTTACCTAGAACAAGCAAATACATAATAAACTATAATATATTTTTTTCTTTCATTTAAAAAAAAAATAATTGGGCTCTATTTGGGCCAGCATCCACTTCTCCAACATTTTGGGCCTTATATCAGCCCATTAATTTGTCATACATTATCAATTTTTAAAAAAAATTTGAAGAATAAATAAAAGAAAAATCTTTGTTGTCTTCTCTGTTTTCCTTCTTATCTTATTCAATGGAGTTAACGAGCCCTGTAAAATCTCAACAACCATCGCAAATTTTTTCTTCTTAACACTGTAAGCCCTGTCTCTTCTCTTCAAGTACTTATTAGTTTTTTCAGGCAGAACTTGTTCTGGGTCTGCTAGAATTTCCCATTTCGGGGAAAATGGCTCTGTTGTTATGCGGAAAAGTAACAGTTTTTATACAACCCAAAGGGGAAACCTCCATTTTTACGCACAATTCACGACTTAGCCTTCACCCAGGTCTTAGTTCGCTTGATTCTTTGAAGGTATGCAATATTTTTGAAGTTCGTGGATTATTTCAAATGTATATGAAACTTAATATCGGATGTTGTTGATGCTAGAATTGTTAACTGATGATGGATTTATGTAATTTTTTTAAAATTTTATTTAATTATTGTTACTTGCATTAACTCACCAGTTCTATTAGGATTTTTATTTTTATTTTATTATAATTATTTTTGTAAATGAAGTGTGTGAGGGGAGAATGTTAATAATTAGTTTTAATTTTGTCTCTGAAGAGTTAGTTAGAATTGATAGTGCATGTTATGAATTTAATGTCAATGAAGTTGATTTACGATTCAGAAAATCCTTGGTAAAGTACTTAAATATTGTGGCATGAAGTTCGGTGGTTAGTTTGTATTCAATTGGAGAGATTATATGATCACATTGCAGAAGAAAGTTTCTTGTAAAATTATGGACTTTCTGTGCTTAATATTTTTGTTGCAGCTTAGTAGCAGTAAACTTAAATTTCAAATAAAGTCTAGAGTTTCATCAAAAAAGTTGCAGCAACCCTATGTTTCGGCAGTTAGAAAGGATAATCCACAAAATGCGGATTTCCCTCGGCATTACTCCAAGAAGGAAAAGAAGCCGTTTCCAATTCCTATAGTGGAGCTGAGACGAGCTGCTAGAGAGAGGGCGAAGAATCGAAGTGGTCAACCCAGAAGACCATTCCCACCTCCGAAAAGAGGTTTGCTGGTTAAAAACCTTATACCAGTTGCTTATGACGTGTTAAATGCAAGGGTTACATTGATTAACAATCTCAAGAAGCTCTTGAAAGTGGTTCCTGTGCATGCTTGCGTGTAAGTTTCTTCATCTTCATCATTAATTCCATCTTTTATATCATTGGGTAATAGCAAAGTTGACTCATGGGAACTATCTTGGAATCTAATTTAAGGGAACTAATTTTGTGTGTAACCCCACAAGTTATTTGGTTCCTAGAATGTTCCAATTAAGTGTTGGTTGACGTCATAAACTGTAGTTAACAAGTGTAACATATGGTGCCACTTTTGACCCTCGTATTGGTGGGTAGCACTGAAATTTTAGTAGATTTATGACCATGTATGATCTTCACATATTTTTTCCCAATCATTCACGGTGTCATTTGCTATCTGAATGTCTGACGGATTCCTATCTGCTAGACCTTTAACTTTTAAGTTGATAATTTATGCATACAGCGTGGATTAAATTGGTGGAATAGGAATTTTGTTAAGACATAACCATTTGATGTGAGTGGTCCTACTGTTTATCTTATCTCTGCCCATCCAACTATGGTTGAATAGTTGCTCTTGTAAGCAATCCAATTAAGAATCTTTCGAAGTCATACTTGATTGAACTTGTATACATTTCTTTTGATCATTCAACCTCTATAGTGAGTATGGTGTATGACTAAGCCTTGCAATACATTTTCTGTTCTGCAGATTTTGTGATGAAATTCATGTGGGACCCGTTGGACATCCTTTCAGGTCATGCAAAGGCTCAGATACTTCCTTTCGCAAGGGTCATCATGAGTGGACGAATGCAACCCTTGAAGACATACTCTTGCAGGTTGAAGCATACCATCTTTTTGACCGCCTTGGAAAACGTATTCGTCATGAGGAGAGATTCTCCATTCCCCGAATTCCTGCAGTAACCGAGCTTTGCATCCAAGCTGGTGTGGATATTCATGAATTTCCTGCGAAAAGGAGAAGAAAGCCAATTATCCGAATCGGTAAAAAAGAATTTATCGATGCAGATGAAAGCGACCTACCAGACCCCGATCCACCAGTACCATTGAAACCAATATTAACTGAAATGCCTGATTCAGAAATAGTAGCCCCATCTGACAAAGAAGAAACAATTTTGCTGGCTGAGGAAACGCTCCAAGCATGGGAAAAGATGCGGGGAGGAGCCATGAGGCTAATGATGATGTATCCAGTGAGGGTTTGTGGATATTGCCCGGAGGTGCATGTGGGTGCATCTGGACACAAGGCACAAAATTGTGGCGCCTTTAAGCACCAACAACGGAATGGGCAACATGGTTGGCAAGCAGCAGTTCTCAATGACTTGATACCGCCAAGATATGTGTGGCATGTACCTGATGTGGACGGGCCACCATTGCAACGCGAGTTGAAAAGCTTCTATGGGCAAGCCCCTGCTGTGGTGGAAATCTGCGTGCAGGCTGGTGCTGATGTGCCGGAACAATACAAGCCAACTATGAGGTTAGATATTGGGATCCCTTGCAGTATTCAAGAAGCTGAAATGGTTGTTTGAGTTGCTTTTGTACTGCATATTATGGTCACCCTTCTCATTTATAACAATGTAAAGTGCATGTAGAACAATGAAATGAAATGCAAATGTGAGTTTCTTGCTGAAGATGATAGTAGTTATCATGATCTCAAGTTCTTTGGAATAATGGTTATTACAATTTACAAGGGTGAGGCTACGGTGCAAGCAAGCAGTTGTATCCATCGGTATACCAAGAATTTGAAACGTTAGACTTAAAAGTTGAACATATTAGACTTGTAATTAAATTTGTATTCATATCGTGAATAATGGTCAAATTTCTAAATCATTTGATAATATCTATGAAAGGCTGTCGAAGGCTTTAGAGATTTTTGGCCAACTTGTATGCATTCGTGGAATATCCTCCCAATAGATCATGCCTCTGTTATCAAGGAAAATAGAAAATAAAAATAAAAAATTCTAAATCCACCAAAAAAATTGATATTAAAAATAATTTTTTTTATAATATTAAATTAAGCTCAAGAATATAACTATTTCAATTATTTTAGTAAAGATTAGGTATCTATTAGATATAAATACACAAACTATTCCTTTATTTGTAAAAACGTAAAAGTTTAGGGATTTGTATGTTATTATCCTAAATTAATTATATCCACGTGGCATATCAAAATGAACAACTAAAGTCTATTTTCCTACGAATTACCTCGGTTTTAGGTTTTCTTTTTCACGGCCCTATTATTAAATAAAATTACGAGTAATTATATGCTTTGGTCCCCATGTCTAATAAATAATAAATAATACTGGGACCTATTCGTCATAGAAGATCAAAAGTATTATTTTTTATTATTTCGTTAAAACTAAGGGACCCATCCTTCGTTATCACCCAAAAAAAATATTCCAACGAAAAGAAGAACGAAGGTGAAGAAGACGAAACACTGACCAGAAAAGAAAACACATACTGTTTCTGTTCCAACAAATCAATTCGCAGACTGAAAGAGATAAACCACCGGAAAACTCGTTCTCACTTCTTCCATGGAAGTTAACGCCGCCGCTTCTTCTTATTCTTCCCTCACTCCGCTTCCTCTCCGTAATCTCTCTTCGTTAACGTAATTTTTTTAAAGATTATTGTTATTATTATATGTTTATTTTCTCTGTTTATTATAAATCTTCCTTCAGGTTTTAATGAGTCTACGAGTTCCTCTTTATCGCCGGTAATTTTCTGTTTTTTTTTTTTTGTTCTTTGTTTCATTAGTGTTTGTTCTTTTTTCCTTGGTTAGTTAATGATTTTAGGTATTAAAAGGAGTATTAAGATTCATGTTTTGTTTTGTGGGTAAGAGAGAAAGAGGTTGTGGTTTTATTTCTTAGTTTTCTTGCATTTTCTTGGAAGCCAAACAGGAAAGTCAAAACAGTCATGTGAACTTGGCTGAGGTCAGTTAGACAAATTCAAAGTAAGTGTTTGGATGATCGAGTTTAGTCTTTTAGACTATGGAGGGATAAACTAAATTAAACTCTGACATGGGATTCAATTAAAATTTGAATCAACTCAGTTATAATGTAGTTCTTGTTGATGTGGTGAGTTGTGCGGTTTGGGATTATTGCGTTCTCAGTTTATTCATTTTGTACTAAAAAAGGTTGTAATTACCCTATTCTTTAGGAAGTACAATAAGCAAAAAGGAATTTGTTATATGTGGGTTTGTCATGAATTGTTTCAATAGATTTCTATAAGTTGTTTTGGCTTTCTTTTCTTGCCTTGTGTGTTTAATGTCATTGTAGACTACAAATTATATGATTTTAAATCTTCTATGGTTGTTGTCGATTTTAGAACGAGCTGTCATTTCACCCTTTTATTTGTTAGTATCATCACTGTAGTCTCGGGTAACAGAATCTACTGAGTTTAGAGCAGCTGAAAGTGTGGCAAATTGCTCTTAGTAGTCAATCTATCATGTTTTCGTTTGGCATAGTATGGGGTAGAGTGCGGCAGGAGATTCTGCCTTTTTATCTTATTACCCTTAAAATTTGTTTTATGATTGTATTTGTTACATTTTTCCCTTTCTGCAGTTGTGCGCTTTCAAAGGATGTGGGTGTTCGCCATGTAAACCAGTAGTTTTGAGAAATTCATATAGGTGTAAGTCAATACATTTTACGGTTTACTTCATTTATGCTCACTGTCAAATTCCCACTGCATGACTATATAACACATTGCAATTCAGTTACATCTTGTGTTTGCTCATTGTTTTGATGAGTCATGCCACCATTTGGAAAACATAGTTTGCATTCATTTAATATATACTTTCATGATCTCTTGAATTATATATACATAGAAGATATTACCTTTGATATTATGGGAACCTATCTGTAATGCGATCTTCCTTTATTTTTCATTTAGCAAATACGTTTGATACTGGTCTAAGGAATTAGTGTAGCTTTGTACTCTTTGAATGTTAGCAGCTGTGTAGTAGCAAGAGCAATATAAAAGGATTATCAATTTCATAATTTTCTGCTTGCATTTATTATTTCTTTTGATGGTTTGGCAGTTTGTCTTTGTGAAATTTTATATGTGACACCAATAATGTTTATCCTTTATTCACTTAGTCTGATGAAGCTGAATCTTTTTAATGTTTTGGCTTTCTTTTTTCTTGTATAGCTGCCCAAAATGGTTATCTTTTCCTCCCAAGGAAGCATGCTAGTTTATCGTGGCCTTATTTTGATCCAAAAATTAAGTATCTCAATAGACCATGCTATGATATTAAATTGCATAATCAAAAGAAGTTGTCCAGAAACGTAGTCGTGAGATCTGAACTTGCTGGAGCTGGGACTCCTGATTCCACCTATCCATTATCAGGTTTCCTTGCAAATCCTTTTAAGTCATTTACTCTCTCTCCTCCTTTCCCCCTTTTATAAAATCTCAGCCTCCTACCTAATTATTTTTCACCAAACTTTTAAATTGCAGAACTTAAACTGGCCTCCAAAGTTAGAGGAATATGCTTTTATACTGTTACTGCTATAGTTGCCATTTTTCTGATTGTGCCGATGATGGTTGCTCATCCCTTTGTGCTCTTGCTGGATCGATACCGACGAAAATTTCAACATTTTATTGCCAAACTTTGGGCAACATTGACAGTTTCTCCATTTCTTAAAATAGAGATTGAGGGGCTGGAGAATCTGCCCCCATCAGATACTCCCGCTGTATATGTTTCCAACCATCAAAGTTTTTTAGACATTTACACGCTTTTCACAATTGGGAGAGCCTTCAAGTTCATCAGCAAAACCAGGATATTTCTCTTTCCCGTTATTGGGTGGGCAATGTCAATGATGGGTGTCATTCCTTTGAAACGCATGGACAGCCGAAGCCAATTGGTATTTCTCTTTTTTATTTTTTTTTCATTCTAATTGAAGCTGTTCTGGTTATTTATTTTGTTTATGGTAGTCGGTGAGCTTCCAAATTGGGTTATAACAATTATTTCTTGCATTTTTTTCCCGATAGGCTTAGGTTTCTACTCTTCAACGCCATATATTTGAATTTTTATTGGTTTTCGATATAGGATTGCCTTAAGAGATGCATGGAACTTATCAAGAAGGGGGCCTCTGTATTTTTCTTTCCGGAGGGAACACGGAGTAAAGATGGAACATTAGGTGCTTTCAAGGTGAGTTGGTGAAGTTATTGGTTTTACTGAATACGAGACAACAATATTATGGAAAATTTGGGATGAATATTTAAATTTTATTGTTTTTCTATGAAATTCATCAATTTATCTCGGTGGTGATATGAAGAAAGGTGCATTCAGTGTTGCGGCAAAAACTGGAGCCCCAGTTGTACCTATGACCCTTATGGGAACTGGCAAAATCATGCCTTTGGGAATGGAGGGTATCTTGAATATCGGATCTGTTAAAGTTGTTATTCATAAGCCTATACAAGGAAGTAATGCAGAAGTACTGTGCAATGAAGCTAGAAATACAATTGCAGATACACTCAGTCTTCAAGGCTGAAAATTCTACTGCAACAAATTATGCTTAATTTCTACAGCTCAATACCTAATTCCCTGATACGGATTGAAGAAATATAACCTGAAAGGTACAAAATAGTTTTCTCCCGTTTTTCTGCTGCCAATCTTGTCGCTCACAGATCCAATAAAGTGAATGTTTATGACGTTATCTTCAATACTACTAACCTGTATGCTAATAAATAAATGACATGATTACCTGTTAGATTGTCAAAGGCTTTTCTTGACGCTGATAAAAGATCATATTGGAGAGCTTGAGAACGAGCAATTTGCAATCGAATTGTTTGGAGTTGTATGTGATATCAAACAATTTTTTCTCCAAAGAGTGTTTGGAATGTTGTAGTTCCTACCAAAGCCTTCGACAATCGTTTTTCTAGGCATTTTGAATCTCTACTGATATGTTGTATGTATGTTATGCTGTGGATTTTGATAGTGATTGGGACTAGAAAGACTTTTGCTTAGCTTGTTTCTCATTTTTAACTGCTGTGTTATATCCTCTCTGGTTTTAAGAACACATTTCCACTTGATGTCGTGCAATATTTTCTCCGGTTTCCTTCCTTCCTCCAGGTCTGTATATTTCCAAAGCAGAGCCATATGCATTTTTGTTTTCTGCAACAGCCGTTGGTTCAAGCCTTTCTGGCAACTGGGTTAATGGTTTCATTTTTATTTTATTTTATATTTTTTTGGGCTATCTACGCGAGGCATGACATGATAAGCGGAAGAGGGATGAATTTTACAGTGACAAATATTTTCTAACACGTATTTAATGTATATATTCTCGGAAATTTTTATACCATTTTAAGAGATTTTATTAATTAAATTAATTATTATTTTTGATTTAATAAATCCATTAAATACGTTGTTTATAATTTGAATCACATTTTCAGGGAAGGTTATTGCATAAAAGAGAAAATAATTTATATATTTCATGCATTCTAAAATTAAGCGGATCAAATATCAGGCCGGGTCGCAAAAGGACCGCCAATGAGATAAAAGCCGCCAACCAATCAAAACATAAGAACAAGATCGTCATTTCACAAATTTGACCCCATCTAGCTTTCTTGTTCTTTTTCGTAAAAGATCTTTTTTTGACGAATAAATATCTCAATTTCCTTCCTTTCTCCTTGCTTTCTCCTTCCTTACTCCCTTTGACAGCATGCAAATCTCTCAACTCTTACACCTCAAATTCCTGTAAATTATGAATTGAAGAGAAAAATTGGATCTTTTTTTTTCACTGTAAGTTTTTCTCTTGTCTTCAATATCATTGAGATCAGTGATTTTTGGGTAATGTATTATCTGTTGCAGGTTTTAAATTTACTGTAATTTTGTTGCATGAAAGCTGAATTTGTGTTAAATTTTGGTCTTATTTCGGTGATCGAGTTCTGATTCAGTGTGGCTTTAGTCTATAGACTGAACTTACTTTGTTATGTGTTTGGTGGTTTTTGATATATATTAGCTTTGATTAATTTCCTTTTGTTGGTTTGCAGTGTTTTTATTTGTTCAACTGTAAACAATGTTTGATTGTGGCTCGCATTATCTGGATAGCCAGAGAGAGAAGTTTGTCAGGTACTCAATTTTATAGTTGGGTGTTTTTAAAGTTGAATGTTTATTCAGATGTTTGATGATTTTATGTATTTTGGATCTCATAGATAGTGCAAAAATGTTAGCAGTCCAGATTAGATATTGTGTATTGTGATACAAGATAATCACTTTGCATGACTGTTTCCCCTTTTTGATTTTTTATCCTAAGATTAATTTAAAGGCATCTAATTTTTATTTGTTGGTGCTGTTTAACAATTTTCAGGTTGGATGACTTGGACTCCAGATTATCGTCTTCTTCTGATACAGGAGTGAAAGGATGTGGATTCAACATTGAGGGATTAAATCGTACTGGTCATGCTAGCAATACAACATCTTTTAAGAGAGGAATCAGTAAAGGATCTAAAGGACTTAAGTCAATTGGTCGATCACTTAGATTTGGGGTTTCTAGGGCAGTATTTCCAGAAGATCTTAAAGTGTCTGAGAAGAAGATATTTGACCCTCAGGATAAATTCCTCTTGTTGTGCAATAGATTGTTTGTAATATCATGTATTCTGGGGGTATCTGTGGACCCTCTATTCTTTTTTCTTCCAGTCATTGATGATTCGTCAAACTGTCTTGGTATAGATCGAAATTTGGCAATTACAGCAACAACATTGCGGACAGTTGTTGATGTTTTCTATCTTATTCACATGGTACTACAGTTTCGAACAGCTTTTATTGCCCCATCATCTCGAGTTTTTGGACGAGGTGAACTTGTGATAGATCCTGCACAAATAGCCAAGCGATACCTGCGACAGTATTTCATCATTGATTTTCTTGCTGTGTTTCCCCTACCACAGGTATAAAACATCATTCTGACCCGCAATCTATTTATTTATTGGTTTGAAGGCCATGTGCTTTCCTCTTATTCCAATGCTTTTCACTTTGAAATCTTGCTTTTTATTATTATCTCGTATTGGTGTTATGTTTTCCTTACTCATCTCTCATTTGTAGCACTAGATCTATAAAACATGCATGAGCAGGCAGCTAATTTTCTTTTTGATTTCTAAGGAAGCTAAATTAGTGTGTTTCTATGTTGTAAATCATTTTTTTGTTTGGCTAGTTGTTTATATGGCTATGGGAGATCACTAGCTGAAATCAATATTGTTAAATAAGAAATACACTTAAGCTGTTTTCTTAGTCTCAATTGCAGCTGTTTCTAATATGGACCTATTTATCACATTTTCTTCTGTTCTACACCAATGATTTACATTGTTGTGGTTATATATCTTTCTCCTATGCGGCTATTTTTTGGTTTTTACTTTGCTTATTTCTTTTGGCGAATAATTCATTATCCAGGTTAATTTTTGTCATTTAAACTTGCCTGTAAATAAAAAATGTCCCTCTTTGAATCTTTAATATAGGTTCTCTTCCCACTTTACTAGTCTTATAGACCGGTTTAGGATGTTATCTGGTTAATATTTGTACCAAAAATCCATCAGGGAATTGCTGGCTGCCTGCTGCACTATTGTTTATTCACATCCAATGTTACTATAGAATATGTTTTTTTTGTTACTTTGGAAGGGTAATGACTAAAATTGAAGCAGTCCTTAGTTTTAGTTTAATGAAATTAACAATTCATGTTTGCAAAGTTTGCAGGACGTCAAAAAATGTCTATTATAGCTTTCTCATTAACATTTTTCATACTTGAAAATTGTAGATTGTTGTTTGGAGATTTCTTATGAGATCAAATGGTTCAGATGTTCTGGCTACAAAACAGGCTTTGTTTTTCATTGTCTTGTGTCAGTATGCCCCTCGATTTCTTCGTATTCTGCCCTTGACTTCGGAGCTGAAAAGGACAGCTGGTGTCTTTGCTGAAACTGCTTGGGCAGGTGCTGCATATTATCTGCTATTGTACATGCTTGCCAGTCATGTAAGTCCTTTTTTGGTTTGGCGTCCTTGTCTGATTTACCGAATCTTTTTTTTATTTTTTTTGGCTCTCTGTCTTGTTCACTCATTGAATGGTGTCAGATGTAATTTTCTTGCCATTTCGGGTTTCTAATGCCTGAACTTTACATGCTTCCCTGTTTCAATCATTTTGTATATTAATTTTATTTATCAAAAAGCATTTGCTAGATTTGGACTTTTAACGAGATTCTATCATCTTTTTGAATCTTACATCTTTCTGTTTCCGCCAGCATCTTACATGAATTGGTTCTATTCAGCAGAGTCCATTTTTTTTTCTTTTAAAGAAAGAATAAGCATAGAAACCATGTTGGATGAACCTTTGCAGGTAGTTGGGGCATTATGGTACTTATTAGCTTTAGAACGCAATGATACTTGCTGGCAGAAGGCTTGTGCTTTTGAAACAAAATGCAATAAAGATTTCTTGTACTGTGGAAATCAGAATATGATAGGTTATACTGCCTGGTACAACGTCAGCGATAATGTTCTTCAGTCAATTTGCTCAGTAAAGGACGAGAATCCACCGTTTGATTTTGGAATCTTCACTCATGCATTGTCATCTGGCATAGTTTCATCTAAGAAGTTTTTCTCCAAGTACTGTTACTGTTTGTGGTGGGGTCTGCAAAATTTGAGGTAAGAGAAGTATTTTCCAAGCAGGCACCACTTGATTTACATATATAATATAATGCCAGTTACTCTCTATTGGGCTTTTGGATATTTAGTTTCAGTTGTCTTATTATGATGTCCAACTTGGGAGGGCAGGGGGTTGCGTTCCTTGATTGTAATGCACTGAAATTGCTTTCTTGAGGAAGCAATATGAAAATTTTGGGCGCGATGGTTGTGGGTACTGAAAGTATTAATTCCCCAAGTCTGTGAAGAACCAAATTTACAGAATTCTGTAAGAGCTGCATTTCTTGCGCTGTCAGAGAGTTATAGTTCTGACTATGTTAATGAAAATATTAGTTAACATATTACCAATGATGTTTAGTTGCGTGATTCAATGTTTTGATTTGAAATCGAATGATATCATTCTGAAGTTTAAGTCTCAATTGATACATATTTTTCCTTGATTTCTCAACAGTACTCTTGGCCAGGGACTCGAAACTAGCACCTTTCCTGGAGAGGTCATATTTTCCATAGCGCTAGCCATTTTTGGACTCATACTCTTCGCCCTTCTGATTGGCAATATGCAGGTAAATTCACAGCTACTTGGTTTTATTTTATTTTCTCTAATAAGTTGTGTAATTGGTTGAAGGTTTTGAAATAACAAATTATTTATTTATCTGAGACTGCCAAAGCTCTTATGAGTTTTACATGTGTGTATGAACTAAGAACAGTGGCCTTGAATTTAGTTATCAAGATCCCTGGCTACAAACTCATCTCAAGATTTCTGTGAAGAATATTTGAGTTTGCAAATTGGAGGGTGAATTTGCAACTAACCATTTTGAATCAGTCTAGAAGATGAATATATTCTTTGTCAGAAAAATAAGGTTTATGAATAAATTGCCAAAGAGTAACATTTCACTAAATTTTGAGGTGAGAACTTGTTTGGTCCACAATCTAAACACCAGGATACAATCCAAATTCTACATTGTTCTGAGTAATGAAAGGCAACTAGTTGATACCTGCTCTTTGAGTGAAATTACTTATTTTAGCTGATGCACCATGATCTTCATGTTAAGGGACTTGTTCAATCTGCATTTAGAGGTCAGGTGGGACAATACCTTGTCTTGGATTATTTGCTTTGCTCATATTCTGAGCATGTTGTCTTTTCTCTGATCAAATAATCATTTGAAATCTCTGGTAAAATGTGGGGCTAATACAAGTATAATTTCTATCTGTAATAATTCATTTCATATATCTTCTTTTAAATATATGTTTCTCTGTTTCCTATCGAAAGTAAATTAAATAATAATAATAATAATAAAACTGGTAAAATGTGGGGCTAATACAGTTATAAGTTCTCTCTGTAATAATTCATTTGATATCACTTCTTTTTAATTTATGTTTCTCTGTTTCCTATCAAGAAAAAAAATATGGTTAAGGTTTCTTGTATTCCATGCATTCAATTTTATAAAATCAAGTCAGGGAAATGGCTGTATATATCATGGTAGACAAATTCTTATGGCAGATAATCAATCACAACTCAAGGAACTGAATGCATGTAAAGCATGTGTTCCATGTTAACATGTGACATGCTTATGGGGTAAGCTCAAGATTTTTAATGTCTGATAAAATATCCCTACCAAGTGCAGTAACTTTAATTATGTGGATAACTAAAGGATAAAAGGAGACATTTACGGATTTCATGTATAAAATACCCCATTAGTGGTGAAAGACCTTGGATGCAGCCAAGAGGTTAGGGGTTCAAACCCTCTTGGGCCACCTTCCTGGGACATTAAAAATCCCACAAGTTTCCTGGCTACCAAGGTTGTAGAGTCTGGCAGTAGTCCTCAGTTTTAGAATTCAGTGAACATAGAATGGTTGAGGGATATCTGGGTATTAAAAAAAAAAGCACCTACTGTGCGCAATTATTTAAATTAGGTGGACATGGTACTGAAAGTCCTTTTTTTTTGTGCTATTATGACAGACCTATCTTCAGTCTTTGACTATTCGACTTGAGGAAATGAGGATCAAAAGGCGTGACTCTGAACAGTGGATGCATCATCGCTTGCTGCCACCGGAACTTAGGGAACGGGTAAGACGCTATGACCAATATAAGTGGTTGGAAACACGTGGGGTGGATGAAGAGAATTTGGTTCAGAGCTTACCAAAGGATCTTAGGAGAGACATCAAGCGGCACCTATGCCTGGGTTTGGTTAGGAGGGTAAGTTAATTTGATTTTCTCAACAGCTGCTTCTGTCTTTCTATTTTTTACATTTTTTTTCTAATTGTTTGATTCCTTTGCTTTCTGTATGTTATCCCTTTGGCATCAAATTAGTGTTTTACGGGATCTGACTACTCGAAGTTATGAATTTGCTTTGTTGTTTTTTTTATAGGTTCCGCTATTTGAGAATATGGATGAAAGACTACTCGATGCCATTTGTGAGCGCTTGAAGCCATGTTTATTTACAGAGAGTACTTTTATAGTTCGAGAAGGAGATCCAGTGGATGAGATGCTTTTCATTATACGTGGCCGCCTTCAGAGTGAAACTACAGATGGCGGAAGGAGTGGATTTTTCAACCGTAGTTTTCTGAAAGAAGGAGATTTCTGTGGTGAGGAGCTTTTAACCTGGGCATTGGATCCGAAATCTGGTGTTAACCTCCCATCCTCGACCCGGACAGTGAAGGCCTTAACTGAAGTCGAGGCTTTTGCCCTAATAGCGGAAGAGTTAAAATTCGTGGCCAGTCAGTTCAGGCGCCTTCACAGTAGACAGGTTCAGCACACTTTCCGATTTTACTCGCAGCAGTGGAGGACATGGGCAGCTTGCTTTATCCAAGCTGCGTGGCGTCGTTATTCCAAGAGAAAGAGGATGGAGCAGACTCGGAAGGAAGAAGAAGAGGAAGGATCAGACGGAGTTCAAAACCGCACGAGTGGAGGTTCGTATAGTATTGGTGCCACCTTCTTAGCTACGAGGTTTGCAGCAAATGCGCTTCGAGGTGTACATCGAAACAGGAATGCGAAGAGTGCTAGGGAATTGATGAAACTACAGAAGCCTCCGGAGCCAGATTTTACCAAGGAAGACGCGGATTGATATTTACAAGTCATGTAAACTGACTTCCAACTTTTTCTAATTTTACTTGCTCCAGTAGGAGAAACACATTTAGATTAGCTAATTTGTAAATGTTGTGTAAGGCTTGCCGTAAGAAATATCAACATGTAAAAGCTCTGTGCTGCTTTGTTTATATTTGAGATCAGCTAATTTGTAAATGTTGCAAATCCTCGGGGAAGATAGCTGGCTTTATAACTATCAATAATTGTAATAATAATTGTATAAAAATATTAACTTTTTATACAGATTATTTTCCAATCATGAGAAGAGCAAAAATACATAAGATGATTTGTTATTCATTATTCTTCAGAAGCAGGAAACTTACGAGTACAAAAAACATAATAGACGGTACCAGAATTGTCAATACAAGAATTTCTTCTTTCATTTATGGAATAAACATTGATGCCATAGAATTTGAGTAACAATTCTCTCATGTCTCGTACTAAACCGTGAAGAAAGAACAATTAACAAGGAGGTAAGAACTGTTAACCGCAAATGAAAAACCTGTATCAAGAAATCTAAGAATAACAATTTCTCTATGATTTAAGATATATAGAAATTGAATCCAAATTAACGCCGGAAGTTTATGCATACCCCATATTTCACAAAAATAATTTCTGTATCGTTTGTTGTGTAGAAATAAAACCATTGACTGGTCAATCAATCAATCTTTACCGATGAGTAGATAAGCCTTGTGAACCAAAAGCATGCATAGAAGCCAATTGT
>JAXCLQ010000013.1:708976-734029 GCA_035584115.1 Cedrela odorata | reverse complement strand
TATATATATATATATGTCTTATTTTCTAAAATATTTCTGTAAATTATTCTTAATATTATTATTATTTTTTTCAAGCAGAACTTGTTCTGGGTCTTCTAGAATTTCCCATTTCGGGGTAAATGGCTCTATTGTTATGCAAATTAACAGTTTTTCTACAACCCATAGGGGAAACCTCCATTTTTACGTACAATTCACGGCTTAACCTTTTCCCATGTCTTAGTTCGCTTGATTCTTTGAAGGTATGCAAGATTTTTGAAGTTCATAGATTATTTTCTAGCTTGTTGTTGATGCTAAAATTGTTAACTGATGTTGGATTTATCTGGATTCTTTTTTTTAATTTTTTAATTTTGTTTAATAAATTGTTACTTGCATCAAGTCAGTAGCATTGCTTTTTAATCAGTTATATTGGGGGTTTTTTTTTGGTATAAATGAAGTGTGTGAGGAGAGAATGTTAATAATTAGTTTAATTTTAAATTTTGTCTCTGAAGAGTTAGCTAGAATTGATAGTGCATGTTATGAATTTAATCTCAATGAGATTGATTTAAGATTCTGAAATTCCCTGGTGAAGTACTTAAATATTACAGCACGAAGTTCGGTGGCTATTTTGTATTCAATTGGAGAGATTATACGATCACATTGCAGAAGAAAGTTTCTTGTGAAAATATGGACTTTCTGTGCTTAATATTTTTGTTTTAACATTTTTGTTGTAGCTTTGTAGCAGTAAACTTAAACTTCAAATAAAGTCTGGAGTTTCATCAAAAAAGTTGCATCAAACCAATGTTTCAACTGTTAGAAAGGATCATCCACAAAATGCTGATTTCACTCCACATTTCTCAAAGAAGGAAAAGAAGCCATTTCAAATTCCTATAGCGGAACTGAGACGAGCTGCCAGAGAGAGGGCTAAGAATCGGAATGGCCAACCCAGATGACCAATCCCACCTCTGAAAAGAGGTTTTCTGGTTAAAAACCTTGTACCAGTTGCCTATGACGTGTTAAATGCTAGGGTTACATTGATTAACAATCTCAAGAAGCTGTTGAAAGTGGTGTCCGTGCATGCTTGCATGTAAGTTTCATCATATTTGTCACTTAATTCCATCTTTTATATTCTTGGGTAATTCCAAAGTTGACTCATGAGAACTATCGTGGAATCTAATTTTGCAGCTGCCTGGTAATTGGTATTTTTGGGTAACTAATTTTGTGTGTAACCTAACGAGTTATTTGGTACCTAGAATGCTGCAATTAACTGTTGGTTCGGACGTCATAAATTGTAATTAATAAGTGTAACATATGGTCCCACTCTTGACTCTCCCATCAGTGAGTAGCACTGGAATTCTAGTAGGTTTATGACTTTGTATGATTGCCGCATAACTTTTCCTGATCATTCATGGTATCATTTGCTATCAGAAGGTCTAACTGATTCATATATGCTAGACCTTTAACTTTTAAATTGATAATTTATGTTTACAGAGTGGATTAAATTGGCAGAATTGGAATTCTGTTAAGACAACCATTTGATATGAGTGCTCCAATCAATTATCTTATCTGTGAACATCTGACTATGGTTGAATAGTTGCTCTTGTAAGCAAAATCTGATTAATAATTGGTGAAAGCCATATTTTATTGAACTTTTATACATTTCTTATGATCATCCAACCTCTGTAGCGAATATGATGTATGAAATGTCTTGCAATACATTGGCTGTTCTGCAGATTTTGTGATGAAATTCACATGGGACCTGTTGGACATCCTTTCAAGTCATGCAAAGGCTCAGATTCTTCCTTTTGCAAGGTCTTCACGAGTGGACAAATGCGACCCTTGAAGACGTACTCTTGCAAGTTGAAACATACCATCTTTTTGACTGCCTTGGAAAGCGTATTCTTCATGAGGAGAGATTCTCAATTCCCCCAATTCCAGCAGTAACTGAGCTTTGCTTCCAAGCTCGTGTGAATATTCCTGAATTTCCTTCAAAAAGGAGAAGAAAGCCAATTATCCGCATAGGTAATTATTGATGCAGATGAAAGCGACCTACCCAACCCCAATCCACCAGTACCATTGAAACCAATATTAAGTGAAATATCCAATTCAGAAATAGTAGCCCATCCTACTAAGAAGAAACAGTTTTGCTTGCAGAGGAAACGCTCCAAGCATGGGAAAAGTTGCGGGGAGGTGCCAGGAGGCTAATGATGATGTATCCCGTGAGGGTTTGTGGATATTGCCCTAAGGTGCATGTGGGTCCATTCGGACACAAGGCACAGATGACTTGATACCGCCAAGATATGTCTCGCACGTTCCTGATGTAGACAGGCCACCATTGCAACTCGAGTTGAAAAGCTTCTACAGGCAAGCCCCTCCTGTGGTGGAAATCTGCGTGCAGGCGAGTACCGATGTGCTGGAAGAATACAAGCCAACTATGAGGTTAGATATCGGGATCCCTAGCAGTATTCAAGAAGCTGAAATGGTGGTTTGAGTTGCTTTTGTATGCATATTATTGTCGTCCTCATTTATGACAATGTAAAGTGCATGTGGAACATAGAAATGGAATGCAAATGTGAGTTTCTTCATGATCTCTAGTTCTTTGAAATAATGGTTACTATTGTATGCATTCTGTGGAATATCCTATGATAAATCTATCCAAAACAATTTTGTGTAGAATTAAATAAATAATAAATTTTTTAAAAGCCAATGTTATTAAGGAAAATAGAAAACAAAAAATCAAAATTCGCCCAAAAAAAAAAAATCAACAATAGCACAAGTTTTGAGTTATATTCATAGTATTTTTTTAATGTTTGAAACTTATTTGATATTAAAGATAATTATTCTTATAATATTAATTAAGTTCTACAATATAAAGAGCGTGTAACTTAAAATTGAACGATTATTTTAACAAAAGTTAGGTACTTATTGGATATGAATGTATAAATTATTCCTTTATTTGTAAAAATACAAATATTTAGGGATTCGTTTGCTATTATTCTAAAGTAATTATATACAAGGAGCATATCGTATTGAAACCCACCTAAAGGTTATTTTCCTACTAATAATACGTTTTCTTTTTTCACAGTCCTATTATTAAATTAAATTAAATTAATCCTCGTAAAATTTTCAGAAATGTATTAACGGATAGGTCCCTGTTTTCAAAAAAATAACAAGTAAAATTATACCTTGACCATTTAAAACAGATAAATTCCTAACCGATTAGAACCTATTTGTAATAAAATTATAATTAGGAGTGGGCACACTTAGTTTAGATCGATTTTAATCCAAAATTTAAACTAATCCAAAATTGTCTATGTGAATTTGGACCAAACTGATCTAAACCGAAAAACAAATAGAACCGAATCAAATCGATAGTTTTCAATTTGGATTAGTTTAAATTTAAATCTAAAATATTAATTCAAATGAGTTATTGGTTTGAATTAAATTTATAAATAATAAAATATAAATATTTTTGAGTTTATAGACTATTAAACTCAAAAATAAAAATTATTATATAAATTAAATTTAAATAAATTATTTTTTATTATTTATTGAATAAAACAATAAAAATAAAATTTAAAATTTAAAATAATTAGATCGATTCGATTTTGTCAGTTTAAACAAAATTAAAATCCAAAACTAAACTAAAACTTATTGATTTTTTTTTTTGAATCGAAATTAAACTAATGATTTTTTAAACTTATCTAAATTTTCGGTTTGGTTCGGTTTAGTTCGGTTTTGATAAAAAAATGATGACCTTTTTTATAACTATAACATCAGGATCTATTTGTTATAAATAATTAAAGTATGTTCTTATTCATTATTTTATAAAAAGTAGGGACCTATCCATTGTTCTCGCTAAAAAAACTATTCCAAGAAGTAGAAAGAAGCGAAGACGAACACTCACCAAAAAAGAAAACACATGCTGTTCTGTTCCAACAAATCAACGCAGCCGAAAGAGATAAGCCACCGAAAAACTTGTTCTCATTTCTTCTATGGAGGTCGCCACCGCCGCTTCTTATTCTTCCCTCACTCTACTTCCTTTCCGTAATCTCTCTTCATTCACGTGAAAAAGTTTTTTTTAAAAAAAATTTTTTGTAATTATTATTTGCTTATTTTCTCTGTTTATTATCAATCTTCCTTCAGGTTTTAGTAAGCCCACGAGTTCCTCTTTCCTACCGGTAATTTTTTTTTTCTTTTGTTTTTTGTTCTCTGTTTTATTAATGTTATGTTTATTCTTTTCTTCCTTGGTTAGTTAACGATTTTAGGTAATAAAAGGTATATTCTTGTTTTGTTTTGTGTGTGTTTGTGGGAAAGAGAGAAAGAGTTTGTGGTTTTATTTCTTTGTTTTCTTGCATTTTCTTAGAACCCATCGAAACAGTCATGTGAGCTTTATGCTGAGGTCAGTTAGACAAATTCAAAGTAAGTGTTTGGATGATGAAATTTAGTCTTTTAGCTTATGGAGGGATAAACTGAACTAAACTGCCCCATGACATTCAATTGAAATTTGAATTAACTCAGTTATAATATAAATTTTTTATGATGTGGTGAGCTGCTGTTCGGGATCATTGCATCCTCAATTTTTTCAGTGTGTGCTGAAGAAAGTTATAATTACCCTATCGTTTATGAAGTACAATAAGCAAAAAGGAATTTGTTATATGTGGGTTTGTTATGAATTGTTTCAAGGGATTCCGATAAGTCGTTTTGGCTTTCTTTTCTTGCCCTATGTGTTTCATGCCAGTGCAGAGTACAAATTATATGATCTGAAAACTCTCTATGGTTGTCGTCATTTTTAGAAGGAGCTTTCGTTTCGCCCTTCTTATTGTTAGTATCATCCCTGTAGTCTTGGGTAGTAGAATCAACTAAGTTAAAAGAGTAGCTCACACTGTTGCTAACTGTTCTTAGTAGTCAATCTATCATGTTTTCGTTTAGCATACTATGTGGTAGAGTGCCACAAAGGCACTGTCTTTTATATTATTTCCCTTGAAATTTGTTTTATGATTGTATTTGTTACATTTTTCACTCTCTGCAGTTGTGCGCTTATAAAGGACATGGGTGTTTGCCATGTAAACCGGCAGTTTTGAGAAATTCATATAGTCGTAAGTCAATACATTTTTAGCTTACATTTTTACTTAATTTATGCTCACTGTCTAATTCCCACCACGTGACTATATAACACATTTCATTTCAGTTTTCTTGTGTTTGCTCGATATTTTGATGAGCCACGCCACCTGGAAAATATATTTTGCATTCATTTAACCTATACTTTCATGATCTCCTGAATTATATATACATAGAAGAAATTACCTTTGATATTATGGGAGCCTATCTGTAATGTGATCTTCCTTTATTTTCATGTAGCAAATATGCTTGATACTGGTGTAAGGAATTACTGTAGCTTTGTAGTCTTTAAAAGTTAGCATCTGTGTAGTAGTAAGAGCAATATAAAAGGGTTATCAATTTCATAACTTTCTGCTTGCATTTGTTATTTCTTTTTATGGTTTGGCAGTTTGTCTTTGTGAAATTTTATATATAACAACATTTTATGTTTATCCTTTATTCACTTAGTCTGATGAAGCTGAATCTTTTTGATCTTTCGGCTTTCTTTTTTCTTGTATAGCTGCCCAAAATGGTTTTCTATTCCTCCCAAGGAAGCATGCTAGTTTATCGTGGCCTTATTTTGATCCAAAAATTAAGGATCTCAATAGATCGTGCTATGTTATTAAATTGCATAACCAAAAGTTGTCCAGAAACGTAGTCGTGAGATCTGAACTTGCTGGAACTGGCACTCCTGATTCAGTCTATCCAGTATCAGGTTTCCTTGCAAATCCTTTTAAGTCATTTCTTCTCTTGCTCTTCCTTTCCCATTTTATAAATTTCAGCCTTCTACCTAATTATTTTTCACCAAACTTTTAAAGTGCAGAACTTAAACTTGGCTCCAAAGTTACAGGAATATGCTTTTACACTTTTACTGCTATAGTTGCCATTTTTCTGATTGTGCCGATGCTGGTAGCTCATCCCTTTGTGCTCTTGTTGGATCGATACCGAAGAAAATTTCAACATTTTATTGCCAAACTTTGGGCAACATTGACAGTTTCTCCATTTATTAAAATAGAGATTGAGGGGCTGGAGAATCTGCCCCCATCAGATACTCCCGCTGTATATGTTTCCAATCATCAAAGTTTTTTAGACATTTACACTCTTCTCACCATTGGGAGAGGCTTCAAGTTCATCAGCAAAACCGGGATATTTCTCTTTCCCGTTATTGGGTGGGCAATGTCGATGATGGGTGTCATTCCTTTGAAACGCATGGACAGCCGAAGCCAACTGGTATTCCTCTTTTTTTATTTTTTATTTCCATTCTAATTGAAGCTGTTCTGGTTATTTATTTTGTTTATGGTTGTCGGTGAGCTTCCAAATTGTGTTATAGCAATTATTTCTTGCTTTTCTCAATAGGCTTAGGTTTCTACTCTTCAACCCCATATATTTGAATTTTTATTGGTTTCCCGATATAGGACTGCCTTAAGAGATGCATGGAACTTATCAAGAAGGGGGCCTCTGTATTTTTCTTTCCAGAGGGAACACGGAGTAAAGATGGAACATTAGGTGCTTTCAAGGTGAGTTGGTGAAGTTATTGGTTTTATTGAATACAAAATGACAATATTATGGAATATTTGGGATGAATATTTAAAATCTATTGTTTTTCTATGAAATTCATCGATTTATATTGCTGGTGATTTGCAGAAAGGTGCATTCAGTGTTGCAGCAAAAACTGGAGCCCCAGTTGTACCTATGACCCTTATGGGAACTGGCGAAATCATGCCTTCGGGAATGGAGGGTATCTTAAATGTTGGATCTGTTAAAGTTGTTATTCATAAGCGTATACAAGGAAGTAATGCAGAAGTGCTGTGCAATGAAGCTAGAAATACAATTGCAGATACACTCGGTCTTCAAGGGTGAAAAATCTACTGCAACAAATTATATCTGTTTCTACAGCTCAATACCTAATTCCCTGATACGGATAGAAGAAATATAACCTGAAAGGTAAAATTTATTTTTCTCTCGTTTTTCTGCTGCCTATGTCGTCACTCACACATACAATAAAGTGAATGTTTATGACATTATCTTCAATACTACTAAATAGACAACGTGATTACCTGTTAGATTGTCAAAGGCTTTTCTTGACACTGATAAAACATTATATTGGAGACCTTGAGAACGAGCAATTTGCAATCGAATTGCTTGGAGTTCTATGTGATACCATGCAAACAATTTTTTTTCTCCAAAGAGTGTTTGCAATGTTGGAGTTCCTACCAAAGTCTTGGACAGTCATTTATCTAGGCATTATGAATCTCTACTGATATGTTGATTTGGATGGTGGTTGCAACTAGAAAGACTTATGCTTAGCTCGTTCTGAATTTTAATAGTGTGTTATATCCTTTCTGGTTTTGAAAACACATTTCCACTTCATACGGTGCAATATTTCTCCGGTTTCTCACATCATCATAACTAACAAAAACATATGGATGTTTGTTCTTGCTTCTTTCCTGCAGGTCTGTATATTTCCAAAGCAGAGCCTTATTGATGTTTGTATTCTGCAACAGCGGTTGGTTGAAGCCTTTCTGGCAACTGGGTTAATGTCATGTTTTTTAAAATTCTATATCAATTAAGGCTGTCTATGCGAGGCATGATTAGCGGAAGAGGGATTTGACTTCGACAAAAAAAATTTCTAACACGGTTGGCTAGCTTAGTTTACACTCTGTCTTCGACCAGATCAATCAATGTCTACAAAAGACTTGGGTTCATGTTGAAGTTGAAGCTAAATCAATTGATTAAGAACCAATTGCAAATTGAAATCTTATTAATTGTTATCATATCCGAAAATAAAATAAAAATATTAATAATAGCAATTATAAATGTCCTTCTATAATTTTGACCTCTTTAATTCCTTGCAAAAGAAAGAAGGTTATTTCATAAAAGAAAAATAAATTCAACATTTATGTATTCTAAAATTAAATGATAATCTCGGCCCGGCCCAAAACGCATACCACATCAGATTCATGAAAGCCGCCAGACGAACAAAACATAAGGTGAGGATCGTCATGTCACAAAGTTGACCCTTGCTGCCCTCTTCGTCTATTTCCATAAAAGACATTTTTGGGCTTTCACAGTATGCAAATCTCTCAACTCTTTCGCCTCAAATTCCTGTAAAATTATGAATTGAAGAGAAAAATTTCCGTTTTCATTTTTCACTGTAAGTGTTTCTCTTGTCTCCAATGTCATTGAGATCAGTGATTTTTTGCTTTATGTCTTATCTGTTGCAGGTCTTAAATTTACTGTAATTTTGTTGAATGAAAGCTGAATTCTTTGTTAGATTTTGATATTATTTCGTTACTGGAGTTCTGATTCAGTGAGGAAATATTAGGATTCAAGTTATGAAATTTAGTGTGTATAATTGAGAAGGGAAGTAGCTGACTGTTGAGAAAGCATAGAATTTTTTTTCCAATGTTGTAGAAAACAATAGAATAATGATAGTAAGATTAGGATCAGCTGGTAATTATTTTGGAGATCTAACATTTTTTAAGAGCTTATGAAATTTTGTATTAGTTTGTAATGAATTGAAGATGTAAACTTATAAGCTGAAAAATTTCGGAAGATGATTGATAAGAGTAGATTGAGGGGGATTTTAGAGGCACTTTTAGTTTGTATGGAGTACTGGGTTTTGGTGAAAAATGGGTTTGACTTTTGAACTTGTTTGTGTCATTATCGGGTTATGTTGAGCTGTTGACTCAATACTCTTGAGCGAGGAGTTTGGAGTGTGTGGGATCACTAGGGGCATGCTTTTGAGGAGAAGTGTGAGTTTTTTTTTTTTTTTTTTTTTTATGTTAGTGTCACTTTGAATAGATGAAAGCGGTGATCTTGATAGATGGCCCATAGACTGAGCATGCAGTTGATATCATTTGTTTTTGGTATATATTAGCTTTTATTAATTTTCTTTTTACTGGTTTGCAGGATATTTATTCGTTCAACTGCAAAAAAATGTTTGATTGTGGCTACAAATCACATTATATGGATGGCCAGAGAGAGAAGTTTGTCAGGTATTCAATCTTGTGGTTGGGTGTTTGAAGGACAAGAAAGTTGAATGTTGTTCAGATGTTTGATGATTTTATGTATTTTGGATCTCATAGATAATGCAAAAATGTTAGCAATCGAGATTAGACATTGTGTATTGTGATCCAAGATAATCAATTTGTATGACTGTTTCCCATTTTGATTTTTTATCCTAAGATTAATTTAAGAACTGGAACTTAATTTAAAGGCATCTAATTTTTATTTGTTGGTGCTGTTTAACAATTTTCAGGTTGGATGACTTGGACTCCAGATTATCGACGTCTTCTGATGCAGGAGTGAAAAGATGTGGATTCAACATTGAGGGATTAAAACGTACCGATCATTCAAGCAATACAACACCTTTAAAGAGAGGAATCTGGAAGGGATCTGAAGGACTTAAGTCAATTGGTCGATCACTTAGATTTGGGGTTTCTAGGGCAGTATTTCCTGAAGATCTTAAGGAGTCCGAGAAGAAGATATTTGACCCTCAGGATAAATTCCTATTGTCGTGCAATAGATTATTTGTAATATCATGTATTCTGGCAGTATTTGTGGACCCGCTATTCTTTTATCTTCCAGTCATTGATGATTGGTCAAAGTGTCTTGGAATAGATAGAAAATTGGCAATTACAGCAACAACATTGCGGACAGTTATTGATGCTTTCTATCTTATTCACATGGCACTACAATTTCGAACGGCTTTTATTGCCCCATCATCTCGGGTTTTTGGACGAGGTGAACTTGTTATAGATCCTGCACAAATAGCCAAGCGATACCTGCGGCGGCATTTCATCATTGATTTTCTTGCCGTGTTTCCCCTACCACAGGTATAAAACATCATTCTGACCTGTACTCCATTTATTTATTGGTTTGAAGGCTGTGTGCTTTCCTCTTATTCCAATGCTTTTCACTTTTGACTTCTTGCTTTTTATTATTATGTCGTATTGGTGTTATGTTTTCCTTACTCATCTCTCATTTTGTAGCACTAGATCTATAAAGCTAAATTAGTGCGTTTCTATGTTGTACTCAAATCAATTTTTTTTGTTTGGCTAGTTGCTTATATGCCTACGGGAGATCACTAGCTGAAATCAATATGTTAAATGAGAAATATACTTAAGCAGGGTTTTTCTTAGTCTCCATTGCGGCTGTTTCTAATATGGACCTATTTATTACATTTTCTTCTGTTCTACGTAATAATTTACATTATTGGGGTTATATCTCTCTCTCCTATGTGGTTATTTTTTGGTTTCTACTTTGCTTATTTCTTTTGGCTAACAATTCATTATCCAGGTTAATTTTTATCATTTAAAACCTGCCTGTGAATGAAAAATGTCCCTCTTTTAATTTCAATATAGGTTCCCTTCCCACTTTACAAGTCTTATTGACCAGTTTAGGATTTGATCTGGTTAGTATTTGTACCAACAATCCGTCAGAGAATTACTGGCCGCCTGCTGCACATTTGTTTATTCACATCCAATGTTGCTATAGAATACATTTTCATTGTTACTTTGGAAGGTTAATGACTTAAATTGAAGCAGTCCTTAGTTTTAGTTTAATGGAATTATAATGTCATGTTTGCTAAGTTTGCAGGAGGTCAAAAAACGTCTATTATGGCTTTCTCATTAATATTTTTCATACTTGAAAATTGCAGATTGTCATTTGGAGATTTCTTCTGAGATTAAACGGTTCAGATGTCCTGGCTACAAAGCAGGCTTTATTTTTCATAGTCTTGTTTCAGTATGCCCCTCGATTTCTTCGTATTCTGCCCTTAACTTCAGAGCTGAAAAGGACAGCTGGTGTCTTTGCCGAAACTGCTTGGGCAGGTGCAGCATATTATCTGCTATTGTACATGCTTGCCAGTCATGTAAGTCCTTTTTCAATTTCGCATCCTTATCTGATAAGCCGAATCTTTTTTTTTTTTTTCGGTCCCTGTCTTGTTCATTCATGGAATGGTGTCTGATGTAATTTTCTTGCCATTTCATGTTTCTAATGCATAAACTTTACTTGCTGTCCTGTTTCGTCCACTTTGTATATTAATTTTATATATCAAGATGCATTTGCTAGATTTGGACTTTTAACAAGATTCTGTCTTCTCTTTGAATCTTACACCTTTTTGTTTCCACCATCATCTTACATGAATTGTTCTATTCAGCAGAGGTTTTTTTCTTTTCTTTTGAAAAAAGATTAATCATCAAAATCATGTTGGATGAATATTTGCAGGTAGTTGGGGCATTCTGGTACTTATTAGCTTTAGAACGCAACGATACTTGCTGGAGGAAGGCTTGTGCTTCTGAAACAGTATGCATTAGTGATTTCTTGTACTGTGGAAATCAGAATATGATAGGTTATACTGCCTGGCACAACATCAGCAATAATGTTCTTCAGTCAATTTGCTCAGTAGAGGATGGGAATCCATCATTTGACTATGGAATCTTCACAAATGCATTGTCATCTGGCATAGTTTCATCTAAGAAGTTTTTCTCCAAGTACTGTTACTGTTTGTGGTGGGGCCTGCAAAATTTGAGGTAACAGAAGTATTTTCCATGCAGGCACCACTTGATTTTATATATAATATAATATGTCAGTTACTCTCTGTCAGGCTTTTGGAGATTTAGTTTCAGTTTGTCTTATTGTGATGCCCATCTTGAGAGGGGAGGGGATTGTGTTCCTAGATTGTAATGCACTAAAATTGCTTTCTGGAGGAAGCAATGTAAAAATTTGGGCACAATGGTTGTGGGTAATGAAAATAATAATTCCCCGAGTCAGTGAAAAACCAAATTTACAGAGTTCTGAAAGAGCTGCATTTCTTGCTCTGTCAGAGAGTTATAGTTCTGACTATGTTTATGAAAATATTCGTGAATGTTTGATTTGAAATTGAATTATATATCATTCTGAAGTTTAAGTTTTAATTGAATCATTTTTCTCCTTGATTTCTCAACAGTACACTTGGCCAGGGCCTTCAAACTAGCATCTTTCCTGGAGAGGTCATATTTTCCATTGCGCTAGCCATTCTTGGACTCATACTCTTCGCCCTCCTGATTGGCAATATGCAGGTAAATTCACAGCTACTTGGTTTTATTTTATTTTCACTAGTAAGTTGTGTAATTGGTAAAAGATTTTGAAATAACAAATTATTTGTTTATCTTAGACTACTGAAGCTCTTATGAGTTTTACATGTGTGTATGAACTAAGAATAGTGGCCTTGAATTTAGTCGCCAAGATCCCTGGCTACAAACTCATCCCAAGATTTCCATGAAGAATATTTGAGTTTGCAAATTGGAGGGTAAATTTGCAACTAACCTTTTTGAATCAATCTAGAAGACGAATATTTTCGCCGTCAGAAAAATAAGGCTCATGAATAATGCCCAGAGAGTAACATTTCACCAAATTTTGAGGTAAGAATTTGTATGGTCCGCAATCTAAACACCAGAATACCATCCAAATTCTAGATTTTTCCGAGTAATGAAGGACAACTGGTCGATACCTGCTCTAAGTCAAATTATTTATTTTAGCTGATGCGTTCTTGATCTTCTCATTAAGGACTGGTTCAATCTGCATTTAGAGGTCAGGTGGACGACACCTTGCCTTGGATCATTTGCTTTGCTTATGTTCTGAGCTTGAAGTTTGTTCTCTGATCAAACAATCGTTTGACATCTCTGGTAAAATGTGGGGCTAATACGATTATAAGTTCTATCTGTAATAATTCATTTGATATCTCTTCTTTGTAGTTATGTTTCTTTGTTTCCTATCCCAAAATAAAAATAAATAAATAAAAACAACAACGGTTAGGGGTTTCTTATATTCCGTGTATTCAATTTTATAAAATCAACTCAGGGAAATGGCTACATTTATATTATGGAAGACAAATTCTTATGGCAGATAATCAATCACAACTTAAGGAACTGTATGCATGTAAAGCATGTGTTCTATGTTAACATAGGTGGCATCCATATGGTTTAAGCGCAGATTTTTGATGTCCGATAAAATATCCCTTCTGAGTTTAGTAACTTTAATGTGTGGATAACTAAAGCATGAAAGAAGAAATTTGTGGATTTCATGTACAGAATACCCCATGTGGTTGGGTTGAGTGGTGAAAGACCCTTGTATGCTGCCTAGAGCTCAGGGGTTCAAATCCCCTTGGGGCCACCTACTGGGACATTAAAAATCTGACCAAGTTTCCTGGCTACCAAGTTTGTAGGTCTGGCAGTAGTCAGTTTAGAATTCGGTGAATATAGAATGGTTGAGAGTATTTTAAAAAAAGCCCCTACTGAGTGCAATTATTTAAATCATGCAGATATGTTGCTTAAAGTCTTTTTTTTTTTTTTTTTATTGTGACAGACCTATCTTCAGTCTTTGACTATTCGACTTGAGGAAATGAGGATCAAAAGGCGTGACTCTGAACAGTGGATGCATCATCGCTTGCTGCCACCGGAACTTAGGGAACGGGTAAGACGCTATGACCAATATAAGTGGTTGGAAACACGTGGGGTGGATGAAGAGAATTTGGTTCAGAGCTTACCGAAGGATCTTAGGAGAGACATCAAGCGGCACCTCTGCCTGGGTTTGGTTAGGAGGGTAAGTTAATTTGATTTTCTCAGTAGCTGTTTCTGTCTTTCCATTTTCACATTTTTTTTTTTTTCTGATTGTTAGATTCCTTTGCTTGCTGTATATTATCCCTTTGGCTTCATATTAACATTTTACGGGATCTTGCTACTTGAAGTCATGAATTTGCTCTGTTGGTGTTTTATAGGTTCCTCTATTTGAGAATATGGATGAGAGACTACTCGATGCCATTTGTGAGCGATTGAAGCCGTGTTTATTTACGGAGAGTACTTTTATAGTTCGAGAAGGAGATCCAGTCGATGAGATGCTTTTCATCATACGTGGCCGCCTTCAGAGTGAAACTACAGATGGCGGAAGGAGCGGGTTTTTCAACCGGAGTTTTCTGAAAGAAGGAGATTTCTGTGGTGAGGAGCTTTTAACCTGGGCATTGGATCCAAAATCTGGTATTAACCTCCCATCCTCTACCCGGACAGTGAAGGCTTTAAAAGAAGTCGAGGCTTTTGCCCTAATAGCCGAAGAGTTAAAATTCGTGGCCAGTCAGTTCAGGCGCCTTCACAGTAGACAGGTTCAGCACACCTTCCGATTTTACTCGCAGCAATGGAGGACTTGGGCTGCTTGCTTTATCCAAGCTGCATGGCGTCGTTATTCCAAGAGAAAGAAGATGGAGCAGACTCGGAAGGAAGAAGAAGATGAAGGAACAGATGGAGTCCAAAACAGTACGAGTGGAGGTTCGTATAGTATTGGTGCCACCTTCTTAGCTACGAGGTTTGCAGCAAACGCTCTTCGAGGTGTACATCGAAACAGGAATGCAAAGACTGCCAGGGAATTGGTGAAACTACTGAAGCCTCCAGAGCCAGATTTTACTGCAGAAGATGCGGATTGATATATACAGTGGGTTATGATGAATCATGTAAACTTTCAATGACTTGCTACTTCTTTCTAATTTTACTTGCTCCGAAAGGGGGAAGACATTGTATAATACACAGAATTTGTCTTGGAATTACAGTTGTTATAAGGCTTGCTGGAAGAACTATCAACCTGTAAAAGCCGTGTGCTGCTTTGTTTACAATTGAGATTAGGTAATTGTAAATGTTACAAATTCTCAGTGAAAGATGGCTGGGCTTATAGAGTTGCCAATATCTTTTTCATTGTACAAGGTTGTCCACAAGAGGGGTCAGAGGGATTGGAGTGTACACAATAATTATTTAAAATATTTAAAATAATTTTAAAAGATAATCAATAACTATAAATATTTATTTAAATAATAAATAACATAAAATTTAGAGTTGATATAAAAGCACTATTTGTGCTCTAATTTTATGGATGAACCAACACGTCAAATAGCCTAATTGTCAACCAAACCAAGAAATGGTATTTCTGTGTGACAGATTCAGGGAAGGTAAAATTTACGAGAAGTGACAATTTTTACTTCAAAAATTTTCCCATATGAAGATTTTCCCTTCTACCTACTGATGATTTTCCAATAATGTGCAAAAATACATAAGAAGTTAATTTGATATTCATTCTTCAGAAGAAGAAGTGAACTTATTTGGAATTCGAGAGTACATAAAACAGAATGGACAGAACCAGAAACGTCAATACAAGAATTCCTTCTTCCATTTATGGAATAAACATTGATGCCATAGAAATTTTTAGTCACAATTCTCTCATGTCTCATACAAAACAGTTAAACATCGATGTAAGAACTATTAACTGCAAATGAAAAACCTGTGTCAGGGAAACTAAGAGTAACAATTTCTCTATGATTTACTATTTATAAAAATTGAATCCAAGATAACGCCAGAAGTTATGCATACCCCAGATTTCATAAAAATAATTTGTGTATCGTTTTGTTGTATAGAAATAAAACCACCTACAGGTCAATCAATCAATCTTTACTGATGAGTAGATAGGCCTTGTGAACCAAAAGCATGCATAGAAACCAATTGTACCGGTAAGCACGAAGAAAGCATATGAGGCAATCAGCATATACCCGAAGTACAAGATCCCAGATACTGGCTTGCTGATCTCCAGCTTCGTGAAGAAGTAGAAAGCGGCGTAGAGGAAGAGATAGAGTGCAGAGGAACCTGAACTCAGGTATGATCTCCACCACCAAAGGTAATCCTCACTGCATAACTGGAAGTAGCAGAGCACAATTGTGATCTCGGCACAAGTGACAATGAGAATGGCGAAGACGATAAAGAGGAAACCAAATATGTAGTAGAACTGGTGTAGCCATATCGAGGTGAGGATGAAAAAGAGTTCAATAAAGATGGCTCCGAATGGAAGTATGCCTCCGATTAGGATAGAGAAGATGTGGTTCATGTACCATGGCTGCTCTGGGATCTGCCTTGGGATCTTGTTGGTTTTCACGGGATCCTCAAGTGTTGGCTTTCTAAAACCGACATAACTACCCACAAAGACAAGTGGGAGTGAAATGCCGAACCATAAAAATACAAGAGCAAACATGGTTCCAAAAGGCACTGCACCAGAGGATTTCTCGCCCCATATTAAAGCATTCAGGATAAAGAAAATGGTGAAGCAGATTGCTGGGAACATGAAAGCAGTTTTGAGAGCGACTTTCTTCCATTCTGTTCCTTTGAACATCTTATAGAGATGAGCAGATGCAAATCCGGCAAACAGGCCCATAAAGATCCAAAGCAGAACCATGGCCGACATCAATCCACCTCGGTTTGATGGAGAGAAGAAACCAAGAACAGCAAAGATCATGGTGACAAGAAACATTCCAAAAAATTGAACACCCGTCCCAACATAGACACAGAGTAAATCTGACTTTGCTGGAGGCCTGAAAACATCTCCATGAACCAGTTTCCACCCTGTCTCTTCCTGAGCTTCTTCCTGAGTTTCTAATTGGTTGTACTTGGAGATATCACGGTAAAGGGTGCGTAACATAATCATAGCAACCATCCCTGCGAGGAAAATGACTATCATCAAAGAATTGACGATTGAGAACCAGTGAATCTGATCATCAGCCATCAGAAGATATGTATCCCACCGAGATGCCCACTTTACCTCACTTTCCTGCAAGGTGAAACAATAGGCAAGAATTATAAAGGAACAATATTGTAATTCCAACCAATGGGCATCCAGCACGGGTTACAAGGCTTAACCTGGAACTCGACATCATAAGTAAATATAATTTCCTTTTTATCATCAACTTCTTGGGGAGATTCAGAATTGGTAAGTGATCTTTCTGCATGGGGATCACAGGTTGTTAAACGTGTCTTCTCGTTCCAATCACCTTCATACTCGTGTTTAACACTGGATTCATCAGAATAATGTATTCAGTATCAATATACAAGCATAACCTAATATAGAATAGAAAAGTTAGCACATATTAGTACAAAGAGGTGGGGAAAAAATCATAAACTTGACCTGAAAGGTAGAACCTCAAATCCTACAATCTTTGCTGTGTCAACCTGAGCATCTTTGTGATAGTTCACAGTGAATGCCAAGTGGTTGTAGATGAAATGCTTTTCTTCCTTGCTCTGAAAAGAATTGAAGTACAAAATTTAAACAAATTTTTCAACAAAGTTTTGGTTATATTCAGCAACAATGGAGTTTGGTCTGGCACTTACCCCGGTATACTGTCCTATGAGACCTACATGAAATCCTTGTTGATAGACTATACTATTTTCCAGATCAGGTGTTCGAATAGGAACAACCAGAGGAAGGTTATCCAAGATCCTGTCATAATTACATCATAAATAAAAATTATGCCATAAACATCATAGTAGATTGGTTTATAAAGAATAAAATTAAAAATTTGGAAGTCATAGAATAAACATCTCACATGTTCACACGATACTCATCATATATCGTTTCCTTGAATTCCTTGGCAGTTTTCTTATTAAGAGCTAATCGACATACAACTTGGCACATTTGTGGTTCTCTCATTTTGAACTGCAAGAAACAAATTTTGTCAGCCACTCAACAAGAAGCAACAGTTAAAGAAAAGAGAAGGATGAGTAAATTGTTTAAGAATCACAACTTACCACATAATGAGAGTTTTCAATTCAATCACCACGAAGAACTTCCCCAAGATTCTCTGCACTGTCAACTATATGCTCTGGTTGACAATAAGGGAGGGAATAGTAGGAGTAAGGAAACTGTGTTTTCGAGGTTAATTTGTTCACTTTCACCTTCAACTCATCCCCATGCATCAGTGCACAAACTTAAAAATCCGCAAAATAGCCACATCGTCGGAAAGCACTCTGTATAAGTCAGACAAGAACTGCTCAAATAGGAAACACATAACCTTATTATAGATTGCATGTACAAGACGGGCAAAATAGCGCATTAATAGCACTATGCAATACATCTTGATTTTCTATAAAAGGACAAAACTAATTTTTTACATAGTTTCAGTTTTGATGGTTAGTGTGCAGTTTTGGTTTTGATGGTTAGTGTGCTTAATTTGCAAGACTTATTCTGGGTTCAAGTTCTACTAGATCTATAACTCTAAAGGGACCGTCAAAAATATTCCCTTTCCAACAGAATGAGCTCGAAGATTTCAGGTGGATCTGCTACCATCCCATTTAATTAACAGATTCGAAACACTCAACCACTGGATGTGACAATCATGGCCCTAAACTACACAATATTCCAGTGTCTCCCAGATAGATCTCCATACAAATAGTTAATTTGACAGATCGAAGAGACTGAAGATAATTCCTTCAAAAGTCCCAACTGCAAATTCAAAGGTCACATATAACTTCAACTTACAATTGTTTCTAGTCACCTAAATCATGAAAAAATAATTACCTTTATACAACTGAAGTCTAAATGTCTAAAGGACATTCAACTAAACACAAACCAACATCAAAAAAACAAAAACAAAAGGAACTTGAACAATAAACTGCAATCTGCTACCAAAGAGAAACAAAATCATCCTACTCTCCAGGTTAAATTACAGTCAATCGATCATCAAGCTTTGGAAGCCGCTTCTTGATTAATTTGCTACATAAAGCTAAAGAAAAAATGAGAAAAATCACGTCTTTTTAAATAACACCAACCTCCCTATAGTCTAAAACAAGTCGAGCAAAACAAAACCCAGAAACATAAACAAACCCACGATCCATACGACGGGTCGTTTCAGAACTGACCTTCTGGAAATCTTGAGGAGCGACACCGGGAAGGTAGAAGCAATGAGAATGAACAAAGAGAATAGCAAACACAGAGATCCATACAACTCGTCGTTTCAGACCCGCCATGTCTACAAACGGATCCAGTACTTATACCCAATTCCTTTATCTATCTCTCTCGCTATTAACCGGTAATCTGCAGATTCGTTGTTGCGGGTTTTGTTTTCCTTAATTCTACGACGAGACTGAAGGAAGAAGAAATTTCTTTATACGTACCACATTTTTTTTGTATTTCTTAATTTATCAACGAGAAAATAATATACGGGTCCCTAATTTTTAAATGTATAATAAATAGAAACATAATTTACTAATTTGTTCATAAAGGTCCTGTCTTTCTATATCCTTATTTGTCGTGACAAAGATTGATGGACCCATTACTTCTGTCAGTACCAGAAGCCACCGGATAATTAATTAATAGTAATTAGCAACAAGATTTGTGTACTTGAATAATAATCAAGGGTAATTAGCAATTAATTATGCATGAAGCTCCCTATCTCTCTTGGAGATTATGTGAATACATTATTGCATCATACTACACTACAACATCAGTATGATATGATTTTATGTTAGTCTTTCCTTGCAATATTATAATTACAATTGGTGTTAAGAGTTGACTATTAAGGGAAGGGTAATTTAGTGTTATTTGAAGCCGCATGCAATCAACTGCAGATCTGTAACACTAATAATATAATTATTATTATGTTATTATAATCTTGACTGCCCACATGTTTCCTTCGTTATCTCAATTTTAACAGTTCATATGATTAAGTTAATCCATGGAACTATGTGTATCTGCCAGGAAACAGCTGCAAAATTTTCTGGAAGTGTTTTTGCATTGAAAATTTGGAGGTGTTGGGAGTCAACAGTATATGGGAAATTGGCAATCTATCTTTCTAATAAACAGAAAGAAAATAAGCTTTTACCTCATTATCTTGCAGGCAACTTCTCTATATAATTTCCTAGGTGTTTTGGTAACAATTTTTTTTTTTTAAATGGTAACTGAGAGTAGAGTCTCATTCTCAAGTACCACTAGTAGCATTAGCTTAAATAATAAGATAAACACTCAAATGTCACGATCCTATATATATAGGATTTGAAGATGACTGTCACGATCACAAGCGCGCGCGCGCGCGCACACACACACACACATATATATATATATATATAGGATAGAAGATTACTTGACCTTGAACCTTTGAGTACGCAATATCACTTAACATAATAATTTTTGATGACAAGTGCTTCACCCGTAAAACGTCTCAAAGTCAAGGTTATCAAGTCAATCAGTGCTCAAATGAAAGTGTTTTGGAGTAGGAAAAGTGTTTTCTGTTCATTCTTTTTTCACACAAGGTTTGGAAGGAAAGGGAAAAGATGAAGTAGGTTTCATAAATCTCAAACTTATCAAGTTACAAATCATCAAAGTAGGAAAAATCAGGGCATTTGATTAATGATTGTTAAAACACTAGCAAACTTCACAGTAAATGAATAATCCCCCTGTCCTACACGACTCTTTCCGGGGAATAGCCCAAGTACTTAAACTTTAGGTACACCAAAACTGAAATAACTTAGCAAATAACAACCAATCTTGAAAACCACCTCACACTTCCACCAAAATTAAAATAACTTCACAATCAATTTTGACACAACCCTTTACAATGGTCCCCCTTCGTCTTGCACTGCAGAACGAAAACTTCCTTTTGAAATGAAGATCTAGTATCACAACATAAGGACATTTGTGTATTAGGAAGTTAACAATGAACATTTTGCTTCAAGTAAACCTCGAAAGAAATGAGAATTAGGTTTCCTCTTGAGTACTATTTGGTGGTTCAATCAATCTCACAGTACGAGGAAGCATAAATTCAGCAAATATGGGATAGTGAGAGGACGGATAATACCCATCAATGTTATCATTGACCACTTCACACAAAACAGGAATCAAAGGTCTACCTCTGAAAAGGATCCAATCAATGTGTAGATCCTGAGTTTGGCGATCCCAGCAGAGGCATAGCGCTCTAAAAATCAACTTTAGAAATTCAAGAGCTCCTTGCTTGTTACCTAACAATAATTAACAACATAAAAAATTAAAGTTAGACCACAATTGGTTATATCACGATAAAAATGCAACAAAAAGATTAAAACCGATACCTTTGAATCCATGGTAGGTATGTATGAGGGAAACATTTTTACGGACCCGGGAATTAGGCCATGCATCTCTCATGTCTCCCACTACACCATGTTCTCTGCAGGCATGCATAGAGAGAAGGCAGCAGTGTATAAGGAGAAAGACTAAAAATCCATATATTTCCCTCAAACTAAAATAGTAAAAATTATGCTTGCAGTGTAGATTCATAGACTGCATTGGTGTGTAGTTCAATTATCCTTACAGTGCATTTTTGTGTGAAACACATTAAACTAGATATGGATAGAAAAACTTGCCATACTCAATGCTCTATGGTTGGGAAATACAAACTACTTTAATGCTCTCGAGCCATGGCGAATGATGAAATTTATTTTTATTTTTCACAAGAAACGGCATAGTCAATTCCTTCAGTTTACAGGAAATATTTTCCAGATGTAGAATGGAAATGCTAATGCATCAATGATCCCAAAATTATCAATTATACAAAAATACTACTGAATCGGCATCTGGATATCATTTCTGCTAATTGCATTTCTCCCATTCCATTCTACAGTCAAGTAAAACTTTCGAACTGAAAAAGTCATCTTCAGAAATGATTATCACTCAAATAAAAATAGGATCTAAGAATCTCACATGATTTGTTAGCCAGTTGATTTAGCACTGTTTCCTGTTATTGAAATCAATGGAATGTCTTAAAGAAGGAAAAAGAAGGAAAAAAAAGTCTCGGCAAGAATTAAATGACCAGAATCAGCTCGAAGTATCTTTGTGCATCACAGATCAAGCAGGAAAATACCATTCCAGTTACTTTATCAACTCTTCAATGGGACCCAATACAAAAATCTTGCTACCATCAAGAAAACAATAGGGAAGCAAGTAAAAGTAAGTTGAAAAGGGAATTATTATGGGATCTAATAAATAAATGATTTCCATAGTTCTTGAATTAAGGTAATCGATACATGCTACGAGTTCTTTCCAGGAGATGGAAGTTTCAAAGTTCAACTAGAAGGGACAATTGTAGCAAGAAATAGCTGCATTATCATGTACTAAAGAGTACCTTGATCTCCCAAGAAGAAAGCGTCCAGTAGTCGATTCCTTTTGTGTGTTGAATCCACCACAATATACAACTGGCAAGCTAGGAGGTAACGAAGCAATGTGCTGCCATGTGAGTAAAGCACTTCGTCTACGGGCACGAGCACTAAATTCATCCATGTTTGTATTCACTATTTGAAATGAAAATCCTGGTGGTTCAATTCCTTTCAATTGAAATGTGTGGGAATCACGTCAAAGATACAAATCATGCAATGCTCTTCAGTGAAATACAATGGTAATAATTTACAACAGCAAAGGCATTAAGAAAAGACAAACTAATTAAAGTTGGTAAAGTAAAATAAGAAGGATATTGCCCAAGTTGCAATACATGGAACTTCGGAACCCCACGCTTTGCTTCCAGAGACAGAAGGCGAATCTGACAGCCAAAAGGTTCCACCTTCTAGCAGCTCTACCTTCATTAAATAACAACGTGAAGTTAAGACAGGCTACTTGTACCAATTTTTCGGACAAAACCAAATCCTAAATTTGCCAAATTAGCTCAACAAATAGATACAACACCTTTTCCTTGTCATAGAAGATGGTGCAATGTTCATCTGAAGTGTCTTCCGGTCCTTTTCTTGATATTCCAAATTGATCATACCCTGAAGCATAATGAAGAAGCAGCATGTAAAATAATTTTTCGAGGTTAATTCAATTTGAAACAAGCTGAAAGCTAAAAGCCTCATTATTTATGATGGCACTACTGCAAACATAGAAATCATTATCATAAAAAGTAAAACAAAAACGAAATTTTGAAACATGGGAAGTACTTATGTTAATCCAAATTTCTCCTTTTTTGTGTGTTCTGCACATTGTGTATGTATATAATAATTATTAATACCTGAAATTAGCATCCGAAATCTCACAAGCAAATCAGAATTCTTCAACTATCAGTACAAATTTCAGAAATTTAGAAGTTAATCATCCAAGAAAGTTACCCGGCAAACACTGCTGAAGATAATCCAGCTGTGATTTAACACCTGAACCAAATAAATAGTTAATGAATATCAACAACAAAAGTTAATTCAAAACATCATATGAAACATGCTGAGATCAAACATTTGTAGAAAACCATCTAATCCAAGCGAAACTACATAAATTTTAACAAAACCCTTGTCATCTGGCCATACATTCCAGCAGTAAAGCTCAACTATATCCCAAAAGAACAAGAATCCCACATCCGACTGACAAATCAAGAACAACCCAGATCACCCATTTTATCAAGAACAAAACCACAAGCAAGATCTAGAAACACAAACACGCAGATAAATACATGAAAAACCAAAAAGAGGGAATAAATCAACACCTTGTTGGGTACAAAGAATCAAAGGAGAGTAACTAGTGATGACACTTATACACAAATCTCTCCTCTTCACCCATGAATTTGGACTATCTTCTAGTTGATCTTCACGAAGGTTAAAAGTCATCACAGTCAAAGAAACACTCATTTTTCTTTCCTCTCTTTGAATCTTCACTAAGTAATGAACCAACTACATGATCATTGATCAAACGATGTTGCAGGGGTTAATATTCCACAAAGAAAGCTAAAGTTCAAAAGGATTTGGTATTTTCCATTCTTTTCAGCTGAGTTCAGTGTTGAAAACGAGGATTCAGCGTAAGTTTAAAGGTGCGGTTTTTGAACTGTAGAGAAAATGTAGGAACAAAGAGACTGAAAAACTCAATTATGTCTGAACTGAAGCATCTGATGCTGGCAAGTAGAAAATGGGAATTTAATTTTTGTGATAATAACAATATAGGCCATATATTCTTACATATTGACAAATAAAGATACAAAATATTCATTTATGTCACATGGATCCCAATTTCTAATTATATAACTGAGATAACCTTTGGTGTCAAGTTACATATACACTCATACTTTTTATTTTGTGATGATACTTTTTAATATTACAAGGATATTTTGATTATTTTAACAGAAATTAGGGACTTATAAAATATCAATTTATAAATTAGGTTCTTAATTATAAAAATAATAAAAAATAGGGAACTAGATGTTATTATACTTTTTTTGGGTAGTGAATTCTGACTGTACACGTGGGAAGATCCAATAATACGATTACACGACCCTTGAAACAAGTGCGTAGAGGGCTTGTTACGCAATTGCGTGCCAGTTTTGATTTTCCGACATGATCGTGCGACCCAATAATGTTATGTCAATAATGTTATGTTTTAAGTTTGAAACTTCAATTTTTAAAAATTCAAAATCAAAATTATAAATTAATTAGACAATAATACAATATATATATATATATATGTATCATACTTAAAAGATACATTTATCATATCAATAATGTAACAACTCATTATCTTATAGTTATTAATTTAATTAAAATATCATATTAAAAATACTAATTAGTTCAACCAAATCTTGCTTATATTAAGATTGAGAAATTTTAAATTCCAGTTCATATTTATGTAAACATTGGGTAGTGGTTAAGAGAATTCCAATTGAAAAACTACTTCATGAAGAACCAAGTGTTGAATATCAAATCATCAGTAACAAGCTTGAAACAAAAATATGCATAAACTCATCACTTATCACCATTTTTTTTTTTTTTTTTACCTCAAACAGGTTTTTATTCATAACACAACTAGTTATAAGAACCCGAAAAATCCCAGAAACATTTCTTTCGTTTGCATTTCTCCTGCCATTCTCTTCAGTTCTAACATACTTTGTTCATGTGTGATGATTCATGGAGTTTACTTTCAAGCTCTTGTAATCTAAGATGAGTTCTTCAGAACCCACTCCACCATCGTTGAAACGCCGAATCCTGTAGCAGCACGTTTCTTGTCGTTCCAGACAGGTCCAGCTATGTCGATGTGCATCCATTGAACCTTCTCATCAACAAACTGCAAAAAACACAATTTGAGTTTTGGAAATCAGCATATACTTCTGACTATTAAAAAAAAATTTACTTTTGGAAGTGAAACGAAGTAGGGATTGCAGGTTTTCTGTCCTTCTGTAATGCGGATTGAAGTTCTCAAAAA
>JAXCLQ010000013.1:637156-651449 GCA_035584115.1 Cedrela odorata | reverse complement strand
AGTTTCCAACAAACAAAATAAGAAAACTTTACAGCAAGCTATCAACATCCAAACAGAAAATATATATGTAGAGAGTCAGCTACAAAAGCAGAAAAAGAAACTTATTTACAAAACTGAAAGAGGACAACTATTGTTTCCAACACCTGTTTTGTGTGCTTGAATCAGTTGGAGGAGAATCAGTTGCACAAGAATTGTGATGAATAGGACGATAATTATCAAACCATCAATTAATGCACTCTTTATGGAAGAAAAGGAAAAAAAAAAAAGTAAAGAGAGTAAAGGTAGGGGTATTTGCAACTAATATCAAAATATGCAATGATTCCTCAACATTAAGTCTTCCCTTAAGGGCACTGATGGCAATATCCCCATCAAAAATAAGCAAGGATACATCACAAGTTTAAGACAAGATCCTTTGGAGCTAATATTCTCCCAGGAGCTTGCAGAGCACGACTAACATGTTTCTGGATGGCACATAAAGCACAGAACCCAGCAATACGGCCTTCATAAAATAAATGAAAGAATTTCAGTATTGGATAAACATCATTGACAATGCATGCACAGAATATGTACAGGAATAATTAAATAAAATCAACAACCAAATCATAAGAACTTAGAATGATCCTTTCCTAATTGTTCAAACAACAAATTGAATAGCTACCTTGTTGAACATGCTCATCTCAACCTTCTATTATTCTAATTTGCTTGCATCTACAAATTAAATTCTCGAGCATTGTGGCCATGCATAAACCACTGAAATAGCCATCAAAATCTTTGAAGATTACTACAAAACTATAAATCAGAAAGAGCTCAATATAAGAACTAAATATGCTCCAATAAACCCAACCCACTATTTGATGCCAAATCTTCACTCCTATATACCTTTCTAGTGTTCATTGGGATGAAAAGCAAATAAAAAAAAAAAAAAAGGAGTGGAGCAGGGCAGAGCTACTTATTTTGATGCTTGCCACTCTGCAAGTATGCTGCTAAAGGCTCCGTATATGTCAGACACTACAACACTGAATTCAAAAAACATGTATTTCCAAGATTTTCAAGACCAGCACCCCGAAAATCATAAATGCCAACGTTCAGTTAACTTATGAATTACTTAAATGCCAACAGAACTCAAAAACTCAACGATAATCTTCATAAACATTTTGGACAAGTTTTATATAACAATAATCCTTACTGGGTTAACAGAGCCAAATAAAAGAAAAAGAAATAAAAATCGATCACCACCCATTAAATAACAGAGCCAGAACATCACTTGGCAAATAAAAATCCAAGCTTTACGGAGTTAACAACTCACAATTCTACGGAAGGTCATCCCAATACTGAGCTCCCAAAACTCCGACCCGTCAAATTTCTTCGCCGGCTGACCACGAATCAATCCGGGTTTCATGTGATCCAAACTACTGGGGTTTAACGTCTCCAATTTGAAATCGCCACCATCACCACCACCTTTACTGAACCCAGCAAACGGCTTCCTGGCTGGGTAAAACTCGATCCTTCTCTGAAAAGTCGAAAACGATACGACCGCAGATTCTGTCTCGATTTTCACCTCTGTTATCAAATTCTCCATTCATTAAAGCAGAGCTCTGTTTCGGCTTCTGCGAAAGAGAGGGAAAAGAAGAGTAGAAGACAGTATTAAACCCTACCCAGACGTAAAATAGTAATTCCAATGTTATGAGCGTGCTTATATATTTTATTGTGCGGTACACTGGATTTATATTTGGATTGTATCGTTTAAGTGCTTATAGTTTTACATTTTATCAAATAATAACGTAATTGGATATATTATGTCAATTAAATTCCCAATTAGATTCAATAACTAAAGATTACTCTTATGAAATTGACTTTTACCATCACAATATTAACATAGTTAACACTAAAAGATAGTGTGGTTATGTATTAGTAGAACACATTAAATTTCATAATATTTGTACTCATTAATTGCTAAACAAAATTGATTATTATTATTATTCTCCATATGAAGTAAGATTGTTCAGTTTGAACGTGCTGCCGATGATAATCAGGATTTCTTTGAAGTTAAATTTTTACTAGACTTTGAGAGAATTTTAAGTTTATAAATCAGTTGGTGTTGCATAGGGAAAACTAAATTGTGGTTATGTGATGTCTAATTAATTTGATAACTATCCGAAAATAGTTATATGATGAAAGGGAATTAAATTGAAGGTAGGCTTCTTCTCTTTCAAACGTATTCGTAATTGGTAGTTAATTCTTAAGCTGAAACAGTTCTGAAATGTTAAACCAAAATATATTAAATACAATGGAACTATATATATTTCCAGAATCGCGTAAGGATTAGATGGTCAATAACAAAATAGTAGCAGGAGGTCATCCACATCTCAACAAGATAAAACCATCTTCGTCGCCAATACGGATTCACTTATAAAATTACAGTGATCCCCAAGATTACAACTATGTAAGATGCTGCAGAAGTGATGTAGAAGCTATCCATATCAATCAAATTATCATCGCTAGTTGAACCTTTTGACTCTGATGGTGGTGATCCAGTCTGAACATTGCAACTTTGCTGCAATGGCAGTCCACAAAGAAAACGATTTCCCTCGTAGCTACTCTCATTGAAGGTTGCAAATTGTGCGGTCCACTCAGGGGTTTTGCCTGATAAGTTATTATATGCCACAGTGAAAACAGCCAATGCGTTTAACTCGACAAGCTCTGAAGGGATTTTCCCATACAAGTTGTTGTAGGAAAGGTCCAAACTTTCAATTTGCTTCAGATTTTCAAATGTCGTTGGGATTGATCCCGTCAAGTTGTTGTGAGACAAATTCAATGCACGAATCATTGTAAGGTATCCAATTTGAGGTGGAATCACACCTATCAGTTTGTTGCAAGAAATATCAATTCCAAACATGATGTCGAGAGGTCTACCCTGATAATAATAGGACTTATGTTTTGTTGTGAACGGTATAGTTTCTTCCCTTCTCATTGGAGATGAAGCCATAGGGTAAGTTGGTCCAATTGCATATAAAGCAAGTGGAGGACTAGCAGTGTTAACTAAGCAAGCTGAAATTCGACCAGAAAGATTGTTACGAGGTAGATCTACAAACCGCAACTGACACCATTGAACTGGCACTACACCTTCAAGATTATTATTGGACAAAACAAGATAGTTTAATTGAGAAAGCCTGTCAATCCATTTTGGAATACTCCCATTTAAGCGGTTATAGCTAAGATCTAATGTCACAATGGAAGAGCTATAACGAAATACATCTTTAATTTGTCCTTCTATATTGTTTCTACATAAGTGAACTTGTTCGATATAAGGACTGAAACAAGATGGTAAACTCCCAGAGATACTATTGTTTGAAAGGTCTAAAACTTTGAGAAAGTCAAGCTGGCAAAACTCTGTTGGAATTGGACCTTCAAGATGATTATTGGCATCATTATATCTTCTAACCTTGATAGATTACCCAACCATCTTGGAATTCTACCTATTAGACGGTTGCCACTAAGATATAGACCCTCCAACAAAAAGTTATTGGACAAACATTATGGGATTTCCCCGATGAAGTGATTGTCATCCAATTGTAACCTCACCAAGTTTCTCAAGCTTAAACATTTAGAGAATATGTGACCCTGCAAATTGTTGTTTGACAACACAAGAAATCATAATGAGAAGCAACCCATGGCCAAGTGCTCAGGTATTGACCCATTCAATTGATTGTTGGATAAGTATGATATTTTCAATGAGTTCATATTGCCAAATGAAGAGGGAATGCTACCGTTAACAACATTTCTAGAGATGTTTAAATTTGTTAAGCTTGGTAGAAATTGTCCAATTTCTATTGGAATATGACCTCCAATGAGATTGTGGGAGACATCTATTGTCTTTAATTGCTTGTGAGGATTACTTGGCACATGAAAAGGTCCTAAAAGAGTGTTGTTGGCCAAAACAAGTGCTTCTAATTTTGTGTTGTTTTCTAACAACCAATTTAGAAAATCTCCAATTAAGTTATTGTGAGAGAGATCAACATATTCTAATTCATGTTGATGGTAAAGGAAATTAGGAATTATACCACCATCTCCGTAACCACGTAAGCTCAAAAAAATTAGTTGGAATTTTGGGGTCATGGAATACTGTGACTAATCAGTTTCTGCGAATACTTATTATTATCATTACCACAGAAGATGGCGAGGTTCGAATAGTTGTAAAATGGTCCAAGTGAAATCGGGATTTGGAAGTGATTGTTTGAAAGTGTGAGATGTTGGATGGATGTTAGATGCACAAGGAGAAATGAAAAGATGTTTCCAGTAAGTTGATGGGAAGAGACATCTAATACTTGAAGAGATGTCATATTTGCCAAGGTAAGATACCCACTAGATCATTATTGGAAATATACAGCTCTTCCAAATGCACCAACTCACAAAGGCCTAAAATCCATCACAAAGTGCATAAATCATATAAACATATTAATCAAAGATTGAACATATATATTACTCCATATTATAAATCATAAGAAAGAAGTATTTTCAATACATTAATAAATTATACACCAAAGTAATTTTATTATAGTATAATTAGTTTCTCAGAAATGATTTAATTTCAAAAGTAAGTTCATTTTGTGAGAGAGAGAGATTAACCTTGATTAGATAGTGTGCCTTTAAGTCCACAACTAGACAAATGTAAAACTTTAAGGGAAGAAGTCATCGGTGTACTTATTTGAAGAAAGTTGCTATTGAGGGCAGTGCCAAACACGTCCAAATATTTCAAATTTTTAAACCTAAAAAAGCCTGCAAACATTAAACAAACAAATAAACTTTTTTTTTTGTAATCTCGGTTACTGTAAAATTACTAATAAATCACTTATTTGTTCCCGTAAAAATTACAAATTAAATTCTAGTTCAATTTATAAGCATTGTCAAGTACTTTGATAAGCTAAAAATGTGTTTCTTAAACAAAATATTTGTATATGAATTTACAAAAATAATAATAAAATTAACCTTGAAATTTTGAGATGCCATGGAGTTGACAATCCTGCATAGACAAACGTTTAAGGGAACTGAAAGCTACAAGGCTCTGTACAAGGCTTATATGGAAAGAAGAATCATCCATCTAGTGTCAAGTCTTCCAAGTTGGTGAAATTTTGCAAATCTATTAATTCAAACAACATCAACATCAACGACAATTTCTTCTTCTTTAGCTATATATATATAATTAAATTTATGTATAACTTAATTAATTACTTTTTGGAATAAGTATTTTTCCAGTAAAATTACAAATTAAATGCTAGTTCAATTTATAAACATTGCCAAGTAATTTGATAAACTGAAAACACGTTTCTTAAACAAAATATTTGTATATGAATTAACAAAATTAATAATAAAATTAACCTTGAAATTTTGAGATGCCATGGAGTTTACAACTCTTAGACAAACGTTTAAGGGAATTGAAAGCTACAAGGCTTTGTAGAAGGCTTATATGGAAAGAAGAAGAATCCAGTGTCAAGTCTTCCAAGTTGGTGAAATTCTGCAAATCTATTAATTCAAACAACATCAACATCAACAACTTCTTCTTCTTTAGCTATATATATATATATATAATTAATTTTATCTGTAACTTAATTAATTACCTTTTAGAATGAGTACTGTTCTGGTAAAAGTATTGTACCTAAGGTCAAACATCTTTAAGGATGGGAATGATCCAAAGAGTGTAACATGGTGATTCCATCACTAATATTCCCAACTTCCTCAAACCTCTTTAATCTGTTTAAGATTTGAGAAACACAAAATTAATTTTTAAAAATGTTAGATCTAAACCCGATGACTTGTGAAATACTTTAATTACCTTTTTAGTACCTTTAAGAACCACAAATTTGTCAATCGCATTTTCGCTAAGGTCCAACACCTCTAAGTTGCTTAAAGAATCTAATTCCGAAAAGTGTTTAAATATGACGTTGAAAGAGTAAATTAATTAAATCGCTCAGGTCCAGTTCCATCATGGTTCATTCTAGTCAAATATTCAATTTATTCCACAAATATGGAAAATAAAATGAGAAACATGCTTACCTTGAAAATTAAAAGTTCCTTCCAATCCAATTTCAAGTAGATGTAAGGCTTTTAATGATGAAAGACCACTTAAAGAAGAGAAGATGGTACGGTTGAGAGTGTTACCACTTAAATCAAGAGACTCCAACTTAGTCAAACCTGCAAAGAATGATTATAGAAATTAACTAGTGAATGAAATAAATGTGATAGTCATTTGATGGAACCTTACCGTTTAAATTTTTTATTTCTCTCAACTCATTATATGTCAGATCTAATTCTTTGAGAGACATCAAATTTCCAAAACCTGCAAGGAGATGCTAAGATATATTTCTAAAATATAAACAGAGATTTTGAGAAATTCACAAAAATATTATTTTTTTAAAGATAAAAAACGTTATAGAGAAGTTGAGATAAAAGATTTTGAGAAATTTGTGATTCAAAATTCAGTTTTAGATGTTAGGAGTTATGTTAAAAGGCTGTCCAGTCATTTAGTTAATGCCGATGTGGCAAGTAAATAACAGAAAAACTGAAAGGAATAGCAGAACGTGAACTGGACAGCTGTTAAGATGCATTCTTGTTCCTTGAATTTTGATTCTGTTCTTATGATTCTTGTGAATCTTGTGTTGATTTGATTGTAATTTTGGTGTCCTTAGTTTTCGGAATAAATTATTGAAGTTTGTTCTTAGTTCATGCACACCATGTGTTTGTAGAAATGATTTTCATATTGGATTATTATAAAGCTGAATGAGATCCAAAAAGATGGGAGAAGAATCAAGCTTACCTTTGATATCTATACTTCCTTCCAATCCATTATTACGCAAACTTAATGTTGTTAATGATGAAAGACCTTCTAGAGATGATAAGATGCTATTGTTGAACACGTTGTAGTCTAAATAGAGAAACTTCAAGTTGGTCAAGCTTGATAGACCTGCAACAAATCAAACAATCTCATCAATTATATACACAATTTTTCAAAACCTGCATAGGCATTCTTCTTAATATATACAAAAGTCCTTAAAGACTTGTATCACCAAATAATCTTACACTCATTATCTAAAACAAAGAAGAGAACAAAATACATACAGAATATCTTAGAATAGAATTGTGTGATTTCTTGATTAAACGTTAAAATTGTTAAATTTTCTAAGCTCATCTGAAACTATTTAAGAGATTTTTGCCATGAAATCTCATCATAAAATGTTAAAATTATGAGGGAGAAAAATAAAGGACCTTCATTCTCAACAAAACCGGCTATTTTGTTCTTAATTAAATCGAGTAGCTCTAGTTCTTGGAAAGGAGAGAACAAAGAAGCATTCAAATACCATTCTCCCAATTCCCAATTCCTAGTACCGATAAGTAAATTACGGTTTGAGTTACTCAATTTATTGTCCGTTCCAAATTTTTTCTTTTATTTTTTTTTTTTTTTTGCTTTTTTTTTTTTTAGCTCTCGTGTCTCTCCAAGGTCTTGTTCTTGAAAATTATTTTTTTCTAAAGAATAATTTTTGAATTTAGCATATTGAATAATTTTCCATAATTGCATAATAATCTTTAGAGAAGTATACCTATCTACACAATCTTTCCACAAAATAACTTTCTTTAAAATCTCAAACATACTCTATAATTTCCTGAAAGCAAAATAATTTGTGTATTGACATTTGAAGGGACAAAATTTAGGTAGTAACAACTGTTAAATTAAAATAAATATTTATTAAATACTTTAATCATCATCCTTTTACAAATAATAAATTTATAAAATTTTCAAACATAATTTAAACTAAAAAATAATAATTAGATAATTATAAATACATGAGAAAACATATATATAAATGATAAATCAACTATTATAAAAATACACTAAATAAGTATTGCAATAGAATAAGAATATTTATAAAATTTAATTGAAAATTTGAACATTCTTTTTATACAAGTTAATTTTATGAAAGCAAATAAAACTCATTCTGTTACTCAATTTATTTTTGACGGTGGAGAGTGTGGGTCATGTGGGACCCACATAATTTGAAAATTAAATAAAAAAACAAAATAATTTTCGGCGGAAAAGAAAAAATATATATTATTAGAATGTTTTATGCGGGCCCCGTTATATTATTATTGAATTATTATAAAGCTGAATGAGGTCCATAAAGACGGTAGAAGAATTAAGCTTACCTTTGATATCTATACTTCCTTCCAATCTATTATAAAACAAACTTAAGTTTGTTAATGATGAAAGACCATCTAGAGATGATAAGATGCTATTGTTGAACATGTTTTCTCCTAAATCGAGAAACTTTAAGTTGGTCAAGCTTGATAGACCTGCAACAAATCAAAAAGAAAAAAACTCATGAGAATGAATTCTTTTATGGATGAATCTCATAAATTATATATAGTCTAATCTAAAAGTAAACATCTTCAACAAAATGCTCAATTTTTCAAAAACCTGCATAGGCATTCTTCTTAATATATACACAAGTGCCTTGCATCACCAAATAATCTCATACTCTTTATCTAAAACAAAGAAGAGAACAAAATATCTTAGAATTGTGTGATTTCATGATCAAACGTTAAAATTTGATAAATTTTCTGAATTCATCAAAGGACCTTCGTTCTCAACAAAACCGGCTATTTTGTTCCAACTTAAATCGAGTAGCTCTAGTTCTTGGAAAGGAGAGAACAAAGAAGCATTCAAATACCACTCATCGCTCAATTCCCAATTCTTAGTACCAGAAAGATGTAGTTCTTTCACTCTGCCTGTGGTGTTGCTGCACTCAACTACTTCCCACAGACAACAATCTGAATTTTCATCTCCCTCCATCCAGTTTTTAAGACTCTTAAGGATTATTGAAGAAATGGTTAAGTTGGAAGAGAGCTAATCTCTCTTCCTCCATACATCCCTCGCTCCAGCAATTTTCATTTAAAACAAACACAAACATAAAAAGCAGTAACTTCACCCACACATATTTTGAAGCCATCATCTTATGTTGAAGTAGTAATCAATAATACCACTCTGATCTGCAACTAAGAACAAGAGCCTCTACGCTATTTATAACATTAGAATATGAATGCAACCCAGCTTTTAACTTGCCTGTCTTCTTCTTCTTGGAGTCTTTGATAAACTTTTTCTTCTTCATTTATTGCTATTCTTTTTCATACTTGTTAATCTATAATTATTATGAAATAAAATTTTTAACTTTTAAAAATAAATGAAGACAACAAAAAATTCAGAAGACAATAACTTTAATTATTGTTTGTTAAAATTAATAAATTTATAAAAATATAAAACATAATTTAAATTCAGAAATAATAATTGAATAATTGAGCAAACAAATGATAAATAAAACTATAAAACAAAATACACTGAAAAAAATTTAATCAAATTAATTTTATGAAAGCACTGTTTGTGTGGGTCTAGTGGGACTCACAAGGTTTTGAAAATTAGAAAAAAGGGGAGACATGTGGGTCCCACATAATTTGAAAAAATAATAACACACTGTAGAAAAGAAATGAATATTATTAAAATATTTTATGTGAGTCCCACTAGTTTTCGAAAATTACCAAAAGGGAGAAGAAAATTACCAAAATAAATTTTCTCCTTAAAAATCCTAAACATACTTTAAATCATTTCAAGAAAACAAACCAAATTTTCTTCTTTCTTTGGAAGTTAATATATTTTTCATATTTGTTTTATTAAGTGACTTTGAATGTAAATCGGTTTAAAAATTAATATTCGTACTTAAAATTTGGTGGAAAACAAAATTGTTGCTTGACATTAAAATTTTTTATTGAAGGCATTTGAAATACTTTTCTATTCTAAAATATATATTTGAAATACTTTTCATAAATATATATTTTTTATGATAGTACTCGTACACTAATATTAAATAAACATATAAAATCATTTTAAGCTTGATTGAATTAATATATAGGTAAGTCTTTATCAATACCATATATTGTTTTGATTAAAACATATTATGTGATGGAGCCTAAATCTGAATTAGAGTCCAATCATTATCATGAAAAGCAAACCAAACTTTTTTTATAAATTAATATATTTTTCATATTTATTTTAATAGGTGACTTTGAAATCTACCCATATATAAAGTTTGATTGTCTTAATTATGTAAGAGAAGAAATTATATAACTACGTACATAACCTGAAATCGAAATTTTAATTTGAAATCATTGTAATTTCATATAAGGCAACTAAATATTTTTATAGTAGAATGTAGAATTGCTTAGTTAGATGATCTATAACTCTATAAGATAAAACCATTTTTATAATGTGAGAAAGCACCGCTCGTATGTATTATTAAATGTCAATTTAATACTCTCGACATTGACGGTAGTACTTTATAAAAATCAAATTAAATTCACTTAGACTCTTGTTAATATTCATGATGATTTCTTAAGATAATTTATAAAACTAAGACATCAAAAAAATAATTAGTCATAATAAACCAAACATTTTATGAAAACTGTACCATGTGTGTATATTCATAATTTTCATTTTTCTTAAATCTTGAGAAATTAGTTAGTTAACAACCTAATTTTTAAGAATCGTGATTTCTCCATTTTACAAGTAGAATTAATACATTTGAATTTCAATAGTAACTCCTTACCCTTTGTAGCTGTTTTCCTTAAATGTTGCAAATTGTGCTGTCCACTTGAGAATCTTGCCTCATAAATTATCGTTTGCTACACTGAAAACAACCAATGAATTTACCAACAAGGGGTGAGGAGGAATTTTCCCATTAAATTTATTGTAAAACAGATCCAACCTTTCCAGTTGTTTGAGGTTAGAAAATGTTTCTGCAATTGTTCTAATCAAATTATTGTGGGATAGATTCATGCACCAATCCTTGGCTGATATCCAATTTGTGAAGGAATTCGACCAATCAAATTATTGCAAGAAAGATCAACACCAAACATGCTCTCAATAAACATGACAAATTACCCAATCATATTGAAATCCGACCTAATAAATGGTTATCACTGAGATATAAACACCCAAATAGAGTTGTTGGACAAGCATTCAGGGATCTCTCCAATAAAATGATTATCATCCAATTGTAACGTCAATAAATTTATCAAGTTACAACTTTTAGAGAATATATAATCTCGCAAATTATTGTCATAAGAAGCACAAGAAGTTTTGATTATCTTATAAATAAACTAGTTAAATTATTCTCTCGAAAAATCATTCCATAATTTTTAATATATTTGAAGTACTTTTCTATGAAAGTGTTTGAACTACTTTTCTACTTTAAAATATAGATATTTAAAAAGAACATGTCTATCAAATATTTAATATTGTTCTTTTATGTCCGTTGATCAACTTGTTCAACAAAGACATGTAGACTTTCATCAATTAGAGTTTTAATGGGCAGGGATGAAATGGAAGTTAAGAAAACTCGCACGAAGAAAGGATTCATCAAACTATAAAATTGGGTTCAAAAACTTTGAATATATAATTATGGCCTTGTGAGAATTTTTGTTCCGTCTTTATACTTAATTAAGAGAAGAAACTACATATTTATTATAATTTCATGCAAGGCAATTATTCCACTGTAGAATTGCTTAGGGAAATGATCTATAACAAAATAGTAGCTGGATGTTATCTATAACTCTAAAAGATAAAACCGTCTCCTCAGTGCGAGAAAGAAACCTTCCAATTTAATACTCTTGCCATTAATTATAGTAACAGATAAAAAGCAAATGAAAATTAAATAAATTCTAAAGATTCTTTTTAATATTCATGACGATTTCTTAAGATAATTATAAAAATTAGGACATCAATTAAAATGATAGTTAGTCATAATGAAAAGTGTTTAAATTAAAGTGTTATAATTGTTAATTTATAATTATTGTGAAATAAAATTTTAAAAATTTAAAAATAAATGAAAAGGTAAGTCTAAATTTTTAGTTTAAATTAAACATTAACTGCTGTAGGCTCATGATTTGACCCCAGTTCAATCAATTTCTAGGTCAGCATAGGTGTTTAATCTTGGGTGGCTTAAAGAAGTTGCTTCCATCCCACTTCGGGTCGCCTCATTGTGTTGTGTGAATTCGACATGGTTTTCTCTGAAGGCTTGACCATTCTGCTATTCGCACTTCCTCTGGCAAATATATCCTCGTAATTGCTTGGAAGAACATACTTATAATTATTGAGAACACGACTGATATATGGTCCGATTCTCCCCGGGTTGTCCTCTGCTGAAAAGCAAATTGACTCAGTCACACAGCCCTTTGTTTAGTGACATGTTAAAGTTGAGCTACCTAAAGTAGTGGACTAGTGGAGTCATAACTACCTATATCATAAACCTATCAAAGACATCTAGAATTAAATATCAGAGTGAAAAACATTTACAAATACTGTTATTTCTTTTATAAAGCATTTTCTTTTCTTTTTAAGTCATTTAAAGTCAAAGGTGAATCCTTAACCACTTAAGCATACGTGAGTTATTATTAGACACTCAACACTTCTAATCAGTGTTCATAGGAGCGACTCTGAATTTTCTTAAATTTTTGGGGCTCTGAGCTAATTGTTGAAGTATGTGGAGTCTAATATTATACTAATTTTGAGTCAAATTTTGAATGCTCCAGCTGTCCGCAACTTGTTTCACCAAGGCCACCTCTGGTATTAACTGTAAAGACCAATTTGAACAAGTTTTATCCCTTAACAAAACAATTTTTGTATTGATATCTAGAAGGACAAAATTTGGGTATCAACAACTGTCAAATAAAAATAAATATATCCATTAAATACTTTAATTATCATCCTTTTAAAATTAATAAATTTATAAAAATCTCATACGTAATTTAAACTAAAAAATAATAATCAAATAATTATAAACACTTAGCAAACATATATATAAAAATGATAATTTAACAATTAAAAAAACACATTGAAAAAGCATCACTCTATAATTGGAATATTCATAAAGTTTAGTTAGAAAAAGTAAGATTAGATATGACAACCCAATTGAAAAGTTATGTTTACTTTTCATGCACGTTAATTTTATGAAAGCAAATAAGGTGGTTTGGGTTACTTAATTAAAATTGATATTAATTTTATAAAAACAAATAACGTGGATTGGGTTACTCAATTAATTTTTGATATTAATTTTATGAAAGCAAATAATGCTTGAGTTACTCAATTAAAATTGATATTAATTTTATGAAAGCAAATAACGCGGATTGGGTTACTCAATTAATTTTTGATTGGCATCCTGCATTAATTTAGTTGGAAAAGGTTAGACCAATATGGCAAACCAATTGAAAAGTCGACTTTTCATATACATTAATTTTATTTACTCAATTAATTTTTGATATTAATTTTATGAAAGCAAATAACGCGATTTAGGTTACTCAATTAAAATTGATATTAATTCTATGAAAGCAAATAATACAGATTGGGTCACTCAATTAATTTTTGATTGACATCCTGCATTAATTTAGTTGGAAAAAGTTAGATAAGATATAGCAACCCAATTGAAAAGTCATGGTGACTTTTCATAGATATTAATTTTATGAAAGCAAACAATGCATCTTGGATTACTCAATTAATTTTTGATATTAATTTTATGAAAACAAATAATACGATTTGGGTTACTATATTAAAATTAATATTAATTTTATGAAAGCAAATAACGTCGATTATGTTACTCAATTGATACTCAAGTCATGCATACACGTTAATTTTACGAAAACAAATAAGACAAGCAAACAATTAATTAATTTTCATGGGTTACAGTTAATTCATTTTTTATATTAATTTTACGAAAGCAAACAATTAACTCAATTGATACTCAAGTCATGTATACACGTAATTTTACGACAACAAATAAGACAAGCAAACAATTAATTAATTCTCATGGGTTACACTTAATTCATTTTTTATATTAATTTTACGAAAGTAAACAATTAATTAATTTTATGAAAACACAATTTAGATTACTCAATTAAAATTGATTTTAATTTTATCAAAACAAATAATGTTTGATTGGCACCCTACACAAACACTCCCTCAATTTTGATTGGGACCCTGCATATAAGCCACTTCACAATCTCTCATCCAAGCAATGTGGGACATAAATAAGAACAATCATCTTCAATTAGCGAACCTTATGCACCAATTTTTCATTCCAAATTTTCTAGTTTCTTGAAAGTTTGAACTACAAATTAATTTTATTGTTGTCAATTCTTTACTTGGTGAGCAACCCTCATTTGATTATGCATCATCTTTATCTTGATTTTGCAGCTCTTG
>JAXCLQ010000013.1:546832-592920 GCA_035584115.1 Cedrela odorata | reverse complement strand
CATATTTTGATTGGAAAACGGTTGACACGTTCTAAAATCTTTAGGTGGGTGACAAAGATATATATATATATATATATATTTATGGTCTTCCCTTTTTAGGAAAGAAGAAAATTAATATGCATAAACTTTTTGTTTTTCTGTAATCTGGGACACTTCCATCACTTCGCTCCAAGAATATATTGTGTAGTCTTATTTGTTTTTATTTGATGAAGCATAGAAAATTGTTAAATATTCCTGTGAAGTTTTGTTTTTGCTTGATAAGAATTATATAAGTGAAGTTATAAATATACAAATTGGATGGCTCTCGGTATTGGTATACCCTGATGTTGAACCAAATTTAAGTATCTTAAGCAATATTTGTTTTACATCAGTCGCATAAAGTGCATACTTAAACTGATCTTATGTACATATGATCACTAAAGTGTAAATAGCATCTTGTTTCATTGGATAAAACATCAAAGAAACGTTTGTTTGGTATTGTCTTGTCTCTTCGGGTGTTTAAGCTATCATTCATCCATACGAGCGTGCTTGACAAAAGAAAATTATACCAACAACTTTTCGAGGAGATATATAGTTCTCTACTCTAGAATCTCTAGACTAGCGATGAGTATGCTTACTACCTAGGAATTTGTAATACGAGAATTTTATCTATGGTATATGATGTTGGTGCTGTTTGTGACAAAATTTTGGCAGTAGAAAGTATAGTTAAATTAAGATAATTGTGCCAATTGCTACTTGGTGGTTGATTATTGTAGTTAGTTGTGGCAAACAGTGGTGGGGAAGCTATGTCAGCTGTACCAGCACAATATGTGGTGGTGGGACTAGTGGCATTATATCTTTCTTTTTTTTCGGCCTCTTCTTTTATGATTTTCAGTTGGTCGATACAGTAGAAGATAAGCATTAAATTTTCCATATTAAATATCATATCTTTATAGTTAACTAGCCATTTTTCTGATAGAAAGATCAAAGAATCATTTTTTTTTTATAGCTTCAGTAGAAACATGATTGTAGAAGTCTAGGGACAATAAAACATACCTACTTGACAAATACTTGTAGAATTTGAATTGAAATATTTAAAGTATTTAGAAGTTCATTTTATACCTGTTCTAATTTTCTAAATGCTTTTAATATGATTTGATTTGAATTCTAGTATATTTCAGCTTAACTAATATGATTTCAGAACATGTCTAATTATTTTTGCTAGTAGAGTAATTTTTTACCTGAATCGTATTTTCAAAAATGCTAGTGTATATGAACAGTTGTTGTCAATTAGTTTACCAATGTAAAATGAATGACCTTGGGTAACCATGTTTAAGCAATCAAGTATGAAGGGCGACAAATGATGAATTCAATAAGTTCAATAATAGCTTTTGCATTTTGGCGGTTAGGAACAATGAAAGTCAACCAAGACCTTATCTATCATCTAGTTATTCAATAGGTTCAAGATTGAGAGTCATTTGAATTAGATATCTATCTGTCAAATGTAACTCCCCTGCAAGTTTGCAATAGATTCTTGTGGATCCCTCCCTTTTTATTGTGTGCCTTTGCGGGTACAGATGGCCTCAAAAGTATTTTATGAACCTCTCAACCAAACGTATCTTCTCAAGAACTTTTGTATCAGGATTGCAAGATAAAAATGCCTTTAATTTTCCAGGGCAGAATTTGATGGCAAATCGTTTAACCCTTTTGTGAGTCCAGTCTAAAGCCGTAAAGAATTTCATGAGGCGTTTATCACATCCATACAGATTTACGCAAAAGTAGCATATAGATATAAAAGGTCATTGTTTAGAAATCGAACTATGTGTGACTGGTGCAACAATGCATGATCTAGCAGTCAAAATATGTTTATTGGAGAAAATAAAAACTGAATAAAGTTGCAAAGTAAGTTTTTTTTCCTGCAATATGTCATCGGTTAGTGACTAAAACAAATAAACATTTGATTTAATTGAGTAGTCCTACATTTCTTAAGTTTGCTATGTGGATTTTACTGCATCTCTTTGGCCGCGATTCCTACATAATCTTCTTGATCTATTTCACCCAAATTCCATGAGGCTGTCTTTGACTGGTATGTTGTCAATATTGTGATGTGTTCGCTTTTTCTTAAACCATTATTTGTGTTCAAGTTTGATAAATTTTAATTGTTTACATTACATATGTTGTACGATTTACAAGAAGCTCCCTATGGATGGCAATATGCTATAAGATTAAATGAGACATACTGAAATTTGTCAGTAGTGTCAAATTGTAGAGTTGTCATTGCATTTTTTTTTCTATATAATGTCAATTAGTAAATGTCTTGTTACTCTCAGTACTATGACTTATTTTGGTAATAGACATCTTAATTTGTTAGCATCAGTTATACAATAAGGTTTGAAATTAGTAGGTTTAGTTAATTAACAAGTCTGTGAAGCGAATCAAATGCAAGTATAACATATTATAATTTAATTAAGATAGAGGAAGATAAAACCTAAGATCTCTTGATCAAACTGGTTACTACTAATCCTAAAAGCTTTAGCTGATAAATAAGCATCTAACATCTTATCAAGTTCAAAGATGAAATGGAATTATTCCAGAGTTTGCAGTTTTGAGATTATATGACTCAGTTTCACCTAGTATCATTGATCATAAGGCCGGCCAATTAGGGATAAAGTATAAATAAACAAGTTCGAATAGGTGTTTATTGCCAGTCATTTGTATGAAGTTATGTTACATGTTTCAGCTTCTTTATACTTTTATGATGTACTAGTATCATAATTTGGTGAAAATATTTTTGTATCACCAGCAACATTTGTATTTAGTTCTATCCATCTATTGATGCATTTATGCTTGGAACTTCTGTAGTCTTGCTTTCTTTCAAATTGAATATGAGGATCTTTTGTTGGGTTGACTTTTCTTATAATGGCAGGTGAAAAAATGTTCAATCCATGGTTTAGGTTTATGCTTTTGAGTGTGTTTTTATTTTTATCAAACTTCATTTTGCTTCTTTCCAATGACTCTAAAAGAAATTTTTAGCAAAACTGGTATGGTTGTGCTGTAGTGATTTCTGAAAAAAAATGCAATATGCAGACTTGCATAAGATTTCATCCTTGTTACACGAGTGGTAAACTGTGAAATGATTTCTTGGAACTTCTTAATTATATACAGATATTACTCCGATTAGTTGCTTTAGGTTGGAGACCACTGAGTTTCTTGATTTCTGGTTATATTGTTGTATTTTTAAGGCATCAATTGCCAGAGCTACCATTCAGGCTCATAATGAATTGCTCAGATATCTCTCTTCATTGGCACATTTTGTTTATGGATGTGTAATGGGTTGCTTTTACAGTGAATCTGGTACAATATTGGCATCCTGTGCTATCTACTTAAACAACAATTACTATAATGATCAATGCAGTCGATTGACATGATGCTCTTCTGTTTCTTATAAAGAAACATGCAAAATAGAACTTTCAGCTTTTTATATTTCCTTCTAGCCACATATTTTTGTGTTGAAAGTGTGTTCAATTTTCGTTAAAAAGATCATCGATATTAAGCCAATCAAGCATGCAGCATATGATGAATGCATGAAGTTCATCATGCATGGTGTATTTTCTTTTATGAAATTGATACCAGATAGTTGATAGGCCTTTGTGTTCGCTTTGGTCAGAAACTATATTGGCAATCAAAGTAACGGCTGTTGAAGTATCGCCTGTTTAACCAGCCTTTTCCTTTTCATTGTTTCAGGCAGTGAGATATTCCACTTTGATTGAAGAATTTGATTACCCTGTGAATGATTATGGTTTGTTGATGTTGAATTAAACATTTCGCTGGATTCATGAAATGTGTTAGCTTTAGCGCAAATTACTCATCTGTCACATGTATTGGATTCATTTTCATGTTCGATTTTAAGTTTGAGAATTTCTCTCTCTAGAATACAAATTTCGGCGATTGATTTGATTGTCGGAGGGTTAATGCCGGCAAACCCATCGACACCTCTGATTTTGCTTTGTTTTGCATAAGAGAAAGAAAGTTAGTGAATTAAGGTGTGACATATGGAGGAGTGATTCATATCATCACTTTTAACTGGTTGAAAAAAAAAACACATCAACACTAGTCTTTCAATTTCATGTTAATTGACATTTAAATGTTTATAAGATCATTTCTGTATAATTCAATACAACTAAACAAGCATCTACTGTCTGTAACTTGAAAACCATTGAGTTTAGAATTTTGGAAGCAGCTTTTAGATAATTTTAATCCAATTGATATGTGATTTTTGTGTCTTATTTTTTTAGGTCTTCATGTAATATAAAACCTCCATAGGCAATAATGGTCCTTTTATTTTGCGGTTTCTTTTCACTTGTTATTGGATATTATATTGACCTTCCTCAACAACATCTTTGTTCCTTAGAATCATTATGGAGGAGGAGATGTCATGCATGATTTCAAATGGCGAAACGAATGTGATTGCAGAATTGTCAGATTCAATTAGTAGCACTCATTCAATTCCTGCAAGCAAGTGTGGTCTCAAAATTCAAAGGGGTGGTACCACAGCAAAATGGGCATTGGGGGTGCTCAAATATATGCCCACCACCAACGGTTGTGGCTGGAGACCTTCAAATCGGAAAAGGAAGCAGCTATGGCTTATGATAGTGCAGCAGTCAGGCTTGGGAGTTGAAAGAGTTTTAATGAAACTCTGTTCGGAGAAAAAGAAAATTTACAGAGAAAGAGAAACAGAGAAGAAACTTTCATTTCTTGAAATCTTTCTTCATTAAACAAAATCTGAATATCTTCAAGTATTTATACAAGAGCTCAAATTAATCTCGAAGCTCATTTCAATTTATCAACGAATTCAGCTAACTATCTCAAACTAATTACAAACTAACAGATGGCAGCCTTAACAGTCTAAATAACTGACTTTACAACTCAGTAGTGAATAAACAACTTCATCCATAGCATGTCCAGCTCAGTAAAGCATTTCCATATTAGCTCAGTTCAGCATAGCATGCACTCCCAGATTAGCTCAGCTCATCACAGCATGCATTCCCAGATCAGCTCAGTAGCACAGCAGCTTATATCTTATTAGGAGTGCAGACTCGCAAAGAAATTATCCCTGGACGAAGATCACTATTGAAGAGCCCGACTTCCAAAGTCGTTACGGTACTGAAGCAGTACTCAACATGATTAGAGATGGTTTCTATCCAACCAGGTTTGAAGAATTCTTAAGGAATCATTCCAAAAGTGTGGAAAAGATACGTTCACGCAGATGAAGACGCATATTGATGGATGGTTGATGTGCAGGCAACTCCTCCAAAAGGACCTAACACCAAGCGATGTCGGTAAGCTTAATAGACTAATAATTTCGAAAAAGTTTGCCGAAGTACTTTCGACAAATTTCTGAAAGTGGAGAAGAACTTGCAGAGAATGACAAGGCGGATGATGTCCTACTAGTTTTCCATGACAGGTCGATGAGTCAGAAGAGGTTGGAATCAATTTACTAAGGAAAACTAACTGAAGGCTAATGATACTATTGCTTTCTACTTATGCGAGTTGCGAGAGAGAATGCAAAAGTGACCAAAACCTTCTGCATGATTGACGTTAACAAAGGTGAAAATAGTGGTGCATTGTCAGAGGTATCCAACCAATGCCTTGACATGCAAATAGATCTGCAACGTCAGTTAGGCCAAAATGTTGTCCATGATAAGAATGAAAATAAAGTTGAAGAAGATGACAATGAGAATAAAATTGTCCAAAACCCTTCAAGCTCTTTGGTGTAGAAATCTTCTGAGGCAGATGTGGTCTGTTGTGGGATTTCTTTTCCTTCTGATTCTAATGTCAGGATTTGTTAACATTTTCTTTTGGGTTTTAGGGCAATAGTTTTAGTGCCCAATGGCTCTAAGTTTTCACATGAGCTATATTAGAGGGATGAATTTACAAACTCTTAAAAGAGTTTTTTTTTTCTTTTTTTTTTAGCAATTAAATTTCCTTAATAAAAATTAAATTCTTTTGACAATAACATATGCCATCAGAGATTTATCGAGACTTGCATTGATGAAATACAACTTCAATAACCATAATTTATGTGTCTTTCCTTTGTGAGATAAAAAATTTATTTATATTTATTATATTTAGAGAATAAATATAATGTTCATAATATACTAGAATAGACAATTCAATATTATAAGCGTTGGTTAAACTAATTATTCAATAAATATTTTAAAAATATATATTTTTATTAAGTATGTACACAACGCTCTTAAAAATATTCTTTCAACTCTTTTAAATCATTCGTCACCATCATAATTGATTATTATGATTGATTCAATCATCAATCTTTTAAAATAATTAGATCTATTATAATTAAAAATATTCTATATTTAAGAGACTTTTGATTAAAAAAAATCCCTTAACCATTATAAATATAAACCTAAATATTGATTTTGAGATTGTGTATACTAACCATTAAAATAAGAGGCAGTTGGCAATAAAAATTAATTAATTAACTTACTGTACTCTTAATTGTGTTTGGTGATGTATGCCCTAGCTTCAATTAAAAATATTCAAAAATACATCTATCTCAGAACTTGGTAGAGCAATTACATCAACTTTTTATGTGTGGTGGAGACAAAGGATTGTAAGTCAAAAGCTTATAAGGATGAACAATCAAGGTATATCGATACTCTAGTCAATCTCGACCATGTCAATTCATTCAAATAAAAGTCTTTGGGGATTATTATAATTGAATGGTTGGGAGAGAGTTTTGTTTCATTAAGTCAAATAGAACATTATACCCTAGCTCTTAGCTATACGACTTACTATAATGACTACATTGATTAATGATGCACTGTCAATATTTATAATTTTTTAGTAAAATTAAAATGGTTTTGAAAATAAAAATATTTACTTTAAAATTTATTTTTTTATTTTCTATAAAATTTGTAAGATTTTGTCTTATTTCTAGTATAATTTATAATTTATTTATCCCCGTTGTAAATACGAAACGTCTTACATATCACATGTACTTTCATTATAAAATTCTTTATTCAACCATAAATATTTTTTTCTTAAGATTAAAGTTGAGTTCAATTAATTAATAATGAAAAAGAAAAAAAATTACATATATTAATAACATTATATAATTAGAATGAATCTTTAAGTATAATCTCCTTTATTTATTTATTTTTTAATACTATACAAGTATAAATTACGCCCTTGTTAATTTTAAAGTAAATGAGATTTAATTTCAAAACTAACACCCACTCTACGAGTATAAATTATCATATTATATTATAGGTGATCTTAACATGATGATAAAACAAAAACTTTAAAAAATGATTTTATTCCTAGAGCATTAATTAGTACTATAAGTAATTAATAAATTAACACATAGAAGTACCATGTACTACAAATTGTACAATAGTAAACATTAATTATTTCAAAAATAAATAAATAAATAATCATCGATTTTCTGATGGGATTCGACCAAGAATTTAGCACAATTATCGGCATGGTTTTAGCAGCCTCGATGGAAGTCCACTTCAGATAATTCCACTAAGGTCGAATTGTATAAACTTATTTGCCATATAATTTGATCAATATCTATACTCATTGCTTACTTCAAAAATTATGAAATAATAACACTTCAACTTCTTTTAACCTAATAAATCATAATAATAAGATTAGGAAACAAATTCTCTTGGACTAAATGGTAGTAAAAAATTCAATAAAAAACTATTTTTTATGATTCTTAAAATCTGTTTAAATGTGTTATTAGCATATAATTATGAGTTAATATAAAAATTGTTTTAGTATTAATTAAATATATAGATATAAATGTTTATATTTTTTAATTTAGTACTGCAAAACGATTAGCTTAATTAATTTGATGACTAATCACTTGATTAACCCTTATATATATATATATATATATAATTTTATTTTCACCATAGTAAGAGCTAAGTCTAAATCTAAAGGCTAAGTTGACAATATTAACGTAATTATCCCATTAATGCATGCACACAAAAGAGTCAATATTAACTATATTAACATAATTATCCCATTAATGCATGAACACAAAAGAGTCATTATTAATAATATTAACATAATTATCCCATTAATGTATGCACACAAAAGAGTCATTATTAGTTCATTAATTAATTACTTAATTAGTATTAATAGTGAGGATATTTTAATTGGTTTTTTTTTTTATTTGTCTCCCTTATTTGACGCAGTACTACTCCATCAGCACAACTTCCAATCAAAACCCACATCACCGACAATGGGTCCGCACGTGATAACGATCTGACGGCTCCTATATCTCCTTACGTGTCAAACGACACTGTCGCACGTGGCACAATCACGAATGAATTCTCGACACGACATTAACTCAATCAAAACTCGACAAACTTCTCCCCTTCCATTTCAAGCCTTCAATCAAGGGTTGCCTGTTTTGTCGCTTTGCTTTATTTTTGCCGCTTCGAATACCGAAACGATTTGCACCAATTCATTTCGCCTCTCTCTCTCTCTCTTTGTTTCTATCTATCTCTTACTTTTCTGATCTCTCTCTTTATATTCATCCCTCAACGGCGGTGTAAGATCTTTTTCAACTCGAAAATGGCTGCAAAACCTAAAGTAGAGGGAAAAGTAAAAGGAAGAGAAAGATCAAAAGAGAAGGAAAAAATAGGGAATTTAGATAAGGTTTTTTTGTGGGTTTGAAGTTTGGTGAAAGTTTTAGCTATGGTTTTTTTGATTGAAGAAAACCTAATTCTATGATCTTATTATTTGCTTGTGAAGTTAGTCTGTCAGTTAAAAAAGTTTAGGTTTTCTACACAAGGGTTTCCAAAAATGGGTGTGTTTTTATTTTCAGATCTGGGTACTTTATTAGTGCTAATCACAAGAAATTAGTCTGATTTAATGGCTAATAATAACATGTAATCATCATCAGAAGGAAAAAAAATGAAGAGGAAAAACAAGAGAGACTGACAGAAGAGAGTGAGCACACGCAGGCAATTGTATGAGGAAATATCTTTGCGGGTGCGTGCTCACTTCTCTTCTGTCAGCTACATTTTCGCAGGTTTTTCCTCGCCACAAAAAAAAAAAAATTTCAAAACACTTGGAGTACTCCTTTCTCACCTTTAATTTCCTCTGATTTCTCTGTAGTACTTTCTTCCTCCGGATGTCCTTTTACGTCTCTCTTAAAAAAAGTAAGGTGCTGCTAACTAGTACATATCATCATCAAATTCTCCTGGTTCTTATCTTCTCTTCCAAAACTCTCTTTGCTTTCTATATTTTTGTTGTTTTTTCCTAACAATTTTGAAGCTTTAAATGTGGCTGATAAGTTTTTTAGACAAATGGAAGAATTTCAGTCGGTATAATTTTACAGGTAATAGTGCCAAATAGATAAGTTATGGCTTTTCTTCTTTTTCTTAACTTGGGTTTATCATATGATTATGTGCGTGTACTCACTTAAGTCTTGTGTTTTATTTACTTAATTATTTTTTGTACATAAATTCTCCCACTTTACTTGCTTGCTTTGTCAATTATATATTATTTTATTAATTTGTGATGGATCTTTAACCTTTAAAGCGTGACTTTTCATGGTCCTCGCCTCTTTCAAGAGGACGAAGTTAGCTAATTGAAGGTACGCTTTCTACACTATTCATATTTAACGGAAAACTGTATTTTTGGAATTTTTATGTTCGGTCTCGTTTTCTGCTTCAAAAAAAAACTCTCTTCCTCTCTCTTCTCTCTTGTTCTACAGCATTCGAAAGAAAGGGTATGTTTGGTTTGTAACTTCAAACTCTTTTGTTCCTCTAAATCTATCTCTGATTTTGATTCTTTTGTCTTCCTGTTAACTGATCCCAAATGGGTTTTCCCCATAATTGATGAGTGATTTCTGATATCTGGTTTGTTTCCTAATAAAATGTTGCAGCTTTTGCCCTTAAACTGGGCTCTATTGAAAGATTTGCTTGTTCGAGGAGGAGACGGATAAATATGGGAAGATTTTCTTGTTTCCTCTTCTGGGAAAATATACTTGATTTAGTAGCCATGAATAAGGTTTCTGTAAAAGGGATCTTCTTGCACAGGTTGGTAATCAACCTCTAATAAGTCAGCTGATTTTTCTCGATTTTTATTTTGTTTCCATTTTTTTTCCTTCAAGATCTTCCTTATTAGCCAAGGCTTTGTGTTTTCAATTATTTATAGTAGTAAATAATGCTTTTATTGTTTTCATAAAGTAATTATTGTTTGGTTCTGGGTAGCAGCAACAACAACGAACAGCTGCCTTTATTCGCCGCTGGTTAATCCCTCAGGTAACTGGTTTTAAATATTCCTTCTCATGTTGCAGCAGTATTGCTTCTGATTTTATGTACTTTCTTTGGTGTTTTCTCATTAATTTAGAAGATAATCCATTTTCATTTTACCGAAAATTTGTAGATTTTGGTGGTGTTTCAATATGTGGATTCAGTAGTTATCATGTCTTATCAGTTACTTTTAAGGAAGATTATTCAATAAAGAAATTGATTTAGTATAAAAATTAGTGGGACATAAATGGAATTTTTGTTCAATTTATAACTGAACGCTTGCCGTTCAGACAAGATTTTAAACTGTTGTTTCAGATTTTGTGTTCTATCCCCACTTCAATTAAGTGTTTTGCATTCATCTAGTGCTGTTTAAAGTATTTTTCTACCAATTAATATGATAATGATTAATGATATTTTAAGTGGTCATTAATCAATTGACTGATGGAAAACGAGTTTTGGATTAATGTCTGGTTTTTGGTCAGCAGTATTAGGTGAAGAGCCTTGGGTCTTATTCATATTTTGATTGGAAAACGGTTGACACTTTTTAAAATCTAAACGGCCTTCCCTTTTTTAGAATGAGAAAAGTAATATGCATAACCTTTTCGTTTTTTCTGTAATCTGCGGCACTTTCATCACTTCGTTTCAAGAATATATTGTGTAGTCTTATTTTCTATTATTTGATAAGGCATAAATAATTGCAAATATTCCGGTGAAGTTTTGTTTTTGCTTCATATGAATTATATAAATGAGGTTGTAAATATGAATGGAATTGTTACTGAGATACAAATTGGATGGCTCTTGGTATTGCTATATCCTGATGTTGAACCAAATTTAAGTATCTTAAGCAGTATTTGTTGTACTTTTGTTACATAGAGTGTTAATAACATCTTGTTTGGATGGATAACACATCATGTGAGGATATAATCCTCTACTCTAGAATCTCTATGTAACACCCACTTTTCCTAAGTATATACTGTATAGTTATACATATATAATTTGTTATGTTTTTACAAGGATATAAGTATAATATAGGAAATAATAAGATATTTAGTAATAAGTTATAATTTTTTTGTAAAATAGATAAAAAGAATAAAATCAGGGGCTGAATTAAAATTTTTCAATAAGTATAAATTGTACCATACATTGTGTTTTAGGGTATTTTGCCGATTATGGAAAGAAAGAAAAGAAAAGTAAACAAAAAAAAGGGGGACGAATTGATTATGTTTTCAAGAATATTTTTCAGTTATATGTTATTATGAAAGTATTTTTTTTTCACATTATTATGTGCTTCAGTGATTGGTCATGATTATTTGTTTACATATGTAATTTCTTATAAGTTATGTGCATTGGCATTAAAGCATAAACATATATATTGTGTTTTAAGTGATAAGAAAGTGATTTTATAAGAAAAGTGTTCATGAAAGTTAAGATTTGTGTGTTATGGTATCGAATTTCATTACCTAATAGGCAATTACAAGTTTATAAGGAGTCTTTATATATGACTATTCCTTTAGATTTAGTATATTGATAAGTTTAAGTATTCCGTATGATATGGGAGAGACCTTTAGGGGTATTATCAGGTATAATGTGTCTTCACATTCTATGACGACGTATTTGTATATGTGAGAGAACTTACTACTGATCAGGGCGAGAGAATGACTCTTACCTTCAAGCATGAATGTTCATTATTTTTGAAATCATATGCCTCACTTGAGCTTACCCCACATGCAGTATGTCATTGAAGGGTGACATTGGCTCAATTAGTGATAAGTGATAAGTAAAGTTTTACTAAGTAGTTATTGAATGAAGATATTCAAATTAAATTTTGAAAGAAACTTCTACAATGTTTAAGTGTTATGATACTTTTGAAATGATTATGATTTTTAACTCATGTCATATCATGTGCATGCATTGTATATAAGTATTTATGTATTTTATATATATGAAAATGTGGTATATTTACTAAGCTTAAAACTTACTATAATTTATTGTGATTCCTAAATAATTGAAGTTAAGCTCATAGTAGATGGATTTAGTTTAGCATTTATTGTTCCTTGGTTCGTTAAAATTTAAGTTTTCCATTGTTATTATGTTTTGTAAGAGTTTCAAAATGATTTTTTGTAATTATATAATGTTTATGAAGGTATACGAATTAAATTTTAATGTTTCCGCGTGATTTAAGCTTTATAAGTTAAGAGAAATCACATCTTAAACTCTTCTGAATTTGGGGGTGTGACACTCTAGACTAGCGATGAGTATGCCTATGACCTAAGAATTTGAAATACAAGACTTTTATATATGGTATGGTACCACTTAATGATTTGGACTATTGTTAATATAAAATCTTGAATTCATGTTGTAGTGTCCCCCACTTCTTTTATGATTTTCAGTTGGTTGAGAAACTAGATGATTAGCATTAAATTTTCCATATTAAACATCATATCTTTACATTTATTAAACCATTTTTATGATAGAAAGATTTTAGAACCATTTTTTTTATAGCTTCACTTGAAACATGGTTGTAGAAGTTTAGGGATAATAAAACATATGTACTTGACAAATACCCGTAGAATTTGAATTGGAATATTTAAAGTATTTATATACTTGTTCTAGTTTTCTAAATGCTTTTGTTATGATTTGATTTGAATTCTAGTATATTTCAGCTTAACAAATATGATTTTAGAACATGTCTTATTATTTTTGTTAGTAGAGTAATTTTTTTACCTAAATTGTATTTTCAAAAATGCTTATGAATATGAATGACTGTTGTCAACTAGTTTCACCAATGTGAAATGAATGGATTTTAAATAACTATGTTTAGGCAATCAATTATGAAGGGTGACAAATGATGAATTTCTTATATTTATCTGTCATGCAATTTTTTAGTAAGTTCAATAATAGCTTTTGTTGAGGAGGTCAATGATATTTTGATAGTTATGGGATAAAATATATTGTATTAGTTATAAGATTTAAATTCCTATTATACTTTAGAACAAATTAGCATAATTGTGGGAGAATATTTATATAAAGTTTTGTCTTCTAATTCAATAAAATTATTTAAAGGCAAAATATTTTTTTCCTTTTTCTCATGGTATCAGAACAGGAAATGATACCCTAACTATCTACCCTTTTTTTTTTTGCTTTTTCTTATTGTTGTTTCCCATCATCATGACAAACGAGTAACCTTTGACTAGAGGCAAGCCTGATGTCGCCAATCCTTTTTCACTCTACTAATTTGATCGTCTTGGAATGATACTTGTTTCCAAGCATCTCAAAGGATAATTATTAAACCTAGTGTAGAGCCATGGTTATCTCTTTGAACGCTAAATCCAAGTTGGGTTTTGTAGATGAAACCACTAGTGCCACCTGCCACAATCAAACTAGATGACTGCATCATGGAAAAGATGTAACGATATGGTCCTATCTTGAATTCTCAACTCACTCACACTGAATATTGCAGACAACATTATTTTTTAAACCACTATCCAAGAGGTGTGGGAAGACTTTAAGGATCGTTTTTCTCAAAGTAATGCCCTTTGTATTTTTCAAATTAAGAGGAACATTGCTTGTCTCGCAAAAATAAAACACAACATTTACTTGCCATTTTTTTCTCTTTTGTCCAAACCCAATTCAGTGCTTCTATAACTAATTTTCGAGTGACAATATAGGGAAATTATTTACTATGAGGGAATTTTTTAAACAAAAAGGTACGTACAACTTATCAACATTCTTGTGTTTATACCTTCAACAAAATGGGGTTGTAAAGTGTAAACATTGATATATTCTTGAATTCCTGCAAGCCCTTTACTTTCAAGCTCATCTCCCTTTACATTTTTAGGTGAAATATATTTTCAATACTATTCGTATCATTAATTGTTTGCCTACACCACTTCTTTATTGACAAACTCCTTTTAAACGACTTTATGACAAGATTCCTTTTTATTATCATCTTCGAGTTTTTGGGTGTCTTACATATGGCACTGATGTGCATGTTCCTCATAAATTCGCTCCTCGAGCCAAACCTAGTGTTTTTCTTGGCTATCCAATTGGCTAAAAGCTTCAAGCTTTATGACCGTGCAACTCATCAAGCGTTCACAAACCATGACGTTGTTTTTCATGAAAATATTTTTACCATGAGTCAATTCAATCCGTTTCCCAACATTCACACCTGTCATTCCTATTGTTGTATCCAATCCTTCCCTTTGAGAACCTCTTCCCACAATCCAACAAACATTACGGCCAGAACATATCCATTCTCCAACATCTTTAGAATCGACCACACTTGTTTCACCTTCGAAACCGCTTCCTCCTACAATAGCCTTACTTTTTTCCCAAAGAAATCATGCTCTACCCACAACTTTACGAGATTATGTTTGCAACCAAGTGACGTATCCCAAACCATTGTTACCTTCGTCATCTAGTCCACAAAATGGTTTACGATATCTCCTTTGTAATTCTCTCTCTTACCATCATTATTTACCACAAAATCACTCATTTATTACTATTATAAGTCAGGATAATGAGCCTACCTTTTATGCTGAAGCAGCTTCTAATTCCGACTAGCAAGAAGTAATGCAATCTAAATTTCTCGCTTTTGAGGTAAACCACACTGAAAGGATATAAGCTAGCATAAGATCTGGAGTAAAGGTCCTTAGTTGCAGCATATTCTAAAATCTTATAGTTACTATATTTGCTAAATGAGCTTAAATTCAAGCCTTCCGCTATGCTTATTATATGGTGTGATAATTAGGGTGCTGCTATATTATTTCAGAACCCAATTTTTCATGCTCAAACTAAACATATCAAGTTTGATGTTCATTATATTAGGGATAAGGTCCTTAGCAAATCATTAGAAGTTCGTTATGTTCCAAGTGAGCATCAAGTGACTGACATTTTCACTAAACCATTAACATTTTCTCAATTTTCATATCTTAGAGACAAGCTGCAAGTTCTTCCTTGACCTTGAGCTTGAGGGGGGATGAAAGGATATAAGTTGGCATAAGACTTGAGCTGAGCATTAAACAAGAGCTAGTATAAGGCTTAAGTTGTGTGTTGAACAAGATTTAATATAAGCTATGCTATTGGAAGATGACAAAAGTCTTGAATGAAAGGGTTAACTTGATAAGCTGGCATAATTGTTGAGCTGGAGTAAAGCTATTGATAAGTTGGTAGAATTAGTTAAAGGTTGTTATTTATATGAAGTTAGTTACAAAACCAGCTGTAAATTAGAGTCTGTTAAATTCTTTCTTAGGATCTTCGAGATTGATCACTTCATTTGTATAAATAACAGAGAATTGTATTTACAAAATAATAATACTACATATTACAATTTCTCTTCAAATCTCAGTACATTTTCTATGCAATTTACTCTATATTTTTCCACTGAAACAAACAACATTTCTCACTTGGTATCAAAGTAAATATGGCACACACCAATCTTTCTATCTCAATAGCTACGAAAAATATTCATTTTCGTTCATTGTTCTAATCAAACTTGATGGAACAAATTACCTTGCATGAAAAACACAAGTTTTATCTTCTATCAAAGGGAATGGATTAGAAAGCTTCATATTGGAAGATCAAGATTGACCTCCACAGTTTAGATCAGGAGCAATTAAATGATCGATCATTGAAAATCCTGATTATACAATTTGGAAAAGACAAGATCAATTTCTTATTGGATGGTTGATGTCCTCTATGAATGAATATCTAATTGGCTTAGTGATAAGATGCAAAACATCTTCAGAAGTGTGGAAAGCATTATCCAAATAGTTTGGCTCTCAATCTAAAGCACAAATACTACAGTTTCGATTTTAGATTTAAACAACCAAGAAAGAAGGAATAACAATGGTTGAATACTTTGTTAAGATGAAGAACATCTCAAATCATTTGACAGCTGCTGGAAATCCTTTGAGTAATTATGACTTTATTCTGTATCTACTTAGTGGCTTATGATATGAATATGTGGTTATTATTACTAGTAAAAGTGAATCATTAAGCATTTACGAAGTATATTCAATATTGCTAACTCATGAATGTAGAATTCAGCAATTAAACTAAGGTAATGCTGCGGTTGCACATGAACATTTTGTTGCAAATTATTCACAAGTAAAGAACTTTCAAAATAAAAGAACTGGACAACAAACTTTTTACACTAGGAATAATTAGTTCAATGGAAAAAAAAAGAGGAAATCAAATGAGTCAAGCTGGAAAATGAGTTCAAGCTGGAAGAACATGGTCAAATGGTAAAGGAAATACAAAACTTTTGTGTCAAATTTGTAACAAAATTGGTCACACAATTAACATCTATTTTCATAGGTTTAACAAAGAGTATGTTGTTCAAGCTTCTGGTTCTTCTCAACAATAAGCATATCCTGAAGTTTAAGCTTACAACAAATGAGGATATCAATCTCAAAAGGCTGCCTACATTGGCAATTTTCAAGAAGAATGAGCTGTAGAAGAGGGTTGATATTTGGACAATGGTGTCACTCATTACTTGACCAATAACCTCAAAAATATGACCATTTAAAGTGAGTTTACTGGTTTTGATAAGTTGATAATTGGTAATGGAGATGGATTGGTTATAACTCCCTTTGGCTATGCAACTTTATGTCTTAAAGGTACATTAAGCACTTCAAGATCATGCTCCTCTATTCAGCTAAACAATTTACTTTGTATACCACAAATTACAAAAAATTTATTCAGTATCTCAAAGCTAACAGCTAATAATAATATAATAGTTAAATTTTCTTGTGATGTTTCTGTTATTAAGGATAAGAATCTGAAGATGGTATTACTGAAAGAAGTGGCTTTGAATAAGCTATATAAACTGGTGCTCAATCATTCATCTAGCTCTCATTTAACTTCTTTTCAATCTCAATCTGTTAATAATGTTCCTATGTCTATACTATCTTCTCTAGTTTTGTCTATTAATAATTATGGTCACAATGAGAGCTCTTGTTCTTATTTGTCAATTGATTTACAAAAATTAAATATTGCCAGACTCTCTTCATAAGCTTTTGTTAATTTCACTATGTCAACTTTATCATCTATTAATATAATTCATCAGAGACTTGGTCATTCAAATTCTCGAGCTCTTTAGCTTATCTTGCAGCATTGTAATACTTCAAATTTAATAAATAAAAATTCAGTTCCTCAATTTGATGATGCATGTCAGTATGGGAAACATCATAGGCTGTACTTTGCTAAATCAAATATCAAAAGTGTGCAGCCTCTATAATTGTTATACATAGATCTTTGGGGACCTTATGCTACCTTTTCTAATGAGGGATACATATATTATTTTAGCCTAGTTGATGATTGTAGCAGGTACACATGGATATTTCCTTTAAAGTTGAAATTAGAAGCCTTAATCACTTTCAAGCAATTCAAACTCCTCATTGAAAACTAACTTGGTCACTCTATCAAAGGTGTTCAATATGATTCAGGAGGAGAATTTCTTGCATTTTCTAGTTTTCTCAAAGAAAATGGCATTCAATATAAAATTTCTCGTCCATTTACTCATCACTAAAATGGTGTGGTAGAAAGAAAACATAGGACAATCTCAGATGTATGAATTACTCTTCTTACCCAAGCATCTTTACCTTTTTCATTCTGGTGGAATTCCTTTTATACTTCCGTGTTTCTAATTAATAGAATTCCTACTCATATTGTTCATAATATTTCACCATTTGAAAGTTATTTCATCATCCACCAAATTTTTTCATGCTTAGGGTGTTTGACTGTACTTGTTTTCCATTCCTTAAGGATTACAATAATCATAAATTGAATTTTCATACATTTAAATGTGTGTTTATTAGTTATAGCCCTCTTCATAAGGGTTATAGATGTCTACATTCCTCTGAAAAAACATACACTGCAAGACATGTCTATTTGATGAATTGTGTTTCCCTTATCAGTCTAAGAGTTTTAAACCAATTGCTTCATCTAGCTCGTATGTTTATGGTTTTCCTTCTACAATTCTTATTGTTCAAAAGGCAAAACATTTTCTTCTTTAGCTCCAATCTTCTCTTCTTTATGCAGCTCATCTCTTTCATCATTTATTTAACCTCAGGTTCATTCTGACAGCTTTGACTCACAAGAATTCAATTAGCTCATTCCTTCTTCAGTTGCTATTTCTAATTCTCATTCCATGGTCACAAGGTCCAAAAATGGTATTTTCAAAACCAAAGTGTTTCTTACATTAACTCAGCTGTTGAACCAACTTCTACAAAACATGCATTGCTCATTCCTGTACGGCAGGTTACTATGCAAGCTAAATTTGAAGCCCTACAAAAGACACATGCTTGGGACTTGGTTTCATTCTCTTCTAAATACAAGATAGTAGGCAACAAATGGGTGTTTCAAACCAAGTATAACTTTGATGGTTCAATCTTTAAATATAAAACACGATTGGTTGCAAAGGGGTTTCACCAAACACCGGGAGTAGACTTCTTTGACACATTCAGCCCTATTGTTAAAGCTTCTACAATAAGAGTTGTTCTTAATCTTGCTATTATTCATGGCTGGTTTGTTAGGCAATTTGATATTAATAATATTTTTCTTAATGACAATTTGATTGAGGCAGTATATATGCATCAACCAGAAGGGTTTGTTTTCCTCACCATTTGTATAGACTAAATAAAACTCTAATGGCCTAAAACAGACTTCTAGAGCCTGGTATGACATATTTCGAAATACCTTAATTCAATGAGATTTTCAGAATTCTAAGGCTAATACATCTTTGTTTATCAAACACACATCTGCTTCTGATCTTCTTGTCTTGATCTATGTTAATGATATTCTCATCACAAGTCCAAAACAATCCTTAATAGAAGCCTTTATTCTTCAACTTACCCAATAGTTTGCTCTTAAAAATCTTGGTTATCTTAACTATTTTCTTGGCATGATATTACACATAGTGTTAAGGTGTCCATCTTTCTCAAACTAAGTACATTAAGGACCTCTTATCTCGGGCAAATATAGAAGACTGCAAAAGTTGTCCTACTCCAATGGTTACTGGTTCTAGACTAACAAAAGATGATGGGGATAACTTTGAGGATGTTTTAGTCTATAGAAGTATTATTGGAGGTCTTCAGTATGTCACATTAACGAGACCTAAGATTGCTTTCTCAATAAATAAACTCAGTCAATACTTAGCTTCTCAAAAAACTAAGCATTGACAAGCTTATAAGAGGCTTTTTCAATACTTGCAAGCAACTTCTTCACATGGTCTTTAGTTTACTTTAGGTGGTAAGCTTGATATGGTTGCTTTTTCATATACTAACTGGGCATGTGAGCTGGATGACAAAATCTATTGGAGGGTATGTTGTGTTCTTTAGAGGTAATCTTGTTTCTTGGTCATCCAAGAAACAACAAATGGTTTTCAAGTCCAGTACAAAGTCAAAGTATAAGGCCTTAAAAGTATAAGGCCTTAACTACAACATCTTCTAAAATCTTATAGTTACTATCTTTGCTAAGTGAGCTTAAATTCAAGCCTTCTGCTATGTCTATTATATGGTGTGATAATCAGGGTGCTACTACATTATCTCAGAACCCAATTTTTCATGCTCGAACTAAACATATCAAGTTTGATGTTCACTATATTAGGGACAAGGTCCTTAGCAAATCATTAGAAGTTCATTATATTCCAAGTGAGCATCAAGTGACTGACATTTTCACTAAACCATTAACATTTTCTCAATTTTCATATCTTAGAGACAAGCTGCAAGTTCTTCCTTGACCTTGAACTTAAGGAGAGATGAAAGGATATAAGTTGGCACAAGACTTGAGCTGAGCATTAAACAAGAGTTAGTATAAGACTTGAGTTATGCGTTGAACAAGATTTGATCTAACCTGTGCTATTGGAAAATGACAGAGGTCTAGAATGAAGTGGAATTATCTAAGCTATGCTATTGGAAGATGACAAAAGTTTGGAATGGAAGTGTTAACTTGATAAGCTGGCATAATTGTTGAGCTAGAGTAAAGTTATTGATGAGTTGGTAGAATTAGTTAAAGGATGTTATTTGAATGAAGTTAGTTACAAAACCAGCTATACATTAGACTCTGTTAAATTCTTTCTTAGGATCTTCTAGATTGATCACTTCATTTGTTAAATAATAGACCATTGTATTTACAAAATAATAATAATACAGATTACAAATTCTCTTCAAATTCTAGTACATTTTCTCTACAATTTACTCTTTGTTTTTCCACTAAAACAAATAATATTTCTCACTCACACTTGGTCCCTCGCTTCTTTTCCTCATGGCTCTATTGGTTGTTGTTGGGTTTATAAAATCAAGTGCCACTTGGATGGTACTATTGAGCATTATAAAGCACGATTGGTTGCGAAAGGTTACACACAACTAGAAGGTATCAATTTCATAAAACTTTTTCTCCAACAACTGAAATGATTATTGTTCATTGTTTATTGGCCTTGGCAGCTGCCTATAATTGGTCTCTTTACCAACTTAATATACACAATGATTTTCTTCATGGTGATCTTTATGAAGAAATTTATATATCTCTACCTCCTGATCTTCAGCGATAAGAGGAGAACCTAGTGTGTCGCCTCAACAAGTTGTTATATGGTTTAAAGCAACCCTCTCATCAATGGTTTGCCAAGTTCTTTATAACTATACAAGTTGCTGGTTTTGTTCATTCCAAAGCAAATTACTCATTGTTCACATGTCGGAAAGGCAAATCCTTTACAACTTTGTTGATATAAGTTAATGACATTCTTATTACGGGTAATGATCTCACTATCATATTTGCTCTTAAGCAATTTCTGCATAATCATTTTTGGATTAAATATTTGGGTGATTTAAAGTATTTTCTAGGCATTGAAGTCTCTCGGTCAAAGAAAATACAATTTAGACATTATAAATGATGGTGGATTTTCAGGTGCTAAACTTGTGAACTTTCTTTTGGACCAAAACATAAAACGCTCAGAGTAAGGTGAATTTCTTAAAGATCCATCACATTATAGCCAGCTTATTGGACGCCTAATTTACTTGACTATTACTCGGCTAGATATCACTTATTCGGTACATGTGTTAAGCAGATTCATGCATGCACCACAAAAAACCATATATGAAAGTTGCCTTGCGTGTGTTATGTTATTTAAAAAAATCCAAGATAGAGATTATTTTTTTCTTCTCAGAATGATTTATCTATGCTAGCCTTTTGTGATTTGGATTAGGTAGGTTGTTCAACATCTCGTAAATCCACCACAAGTTATTGTGTTTTTTGTTCTTTTTTTTTTTTTTTTTTGTCTTCTCTTATTTCCTTAAAGACAAAGAGGCAGAAAATATATAGCCATGACAGGTACATGCTGTGAAATATCTTAGCTATGCTTATTGTTGGAAGATTTATGAATATTGCATTCAAAACCAACATTCCTATATTGCGATAACAAAGCAGCCTTACACATAGCAACCAACCCCGTTTTTAATGAAAGAACCCAACATATAGAGATGGATTGTCATTTTATTCATGATAAAATACAAGACAGATCATTTGTAACCAAATATCTTAGTTCGACGAATCAGCTTCCGGATGTGTTCACAAAACCCTTAAGAAAGGAAGCTTTTTCAACCATGATATGCAAGTTAGGAGTTCTTGACATTCACTCCCTAACTTAAGGAGGAGTGTTAAGAAGGTCAATGATATCTTGATATTTATGGGATAAATATGTATTGTATTACCTATAAGATTTAAATTTCTATTATACTTGGAACAAATTAGCATAGTTGTGGGAGAATGTTTGTAAAATGCTTTGTCTTCTTATTCAATAAAATTATTCAAAGGTAAAATATTTTTTTCTTTTTTCTCAGCTTTTCCATTTTGGCCGTTAGGAACAATGAATGAAAGTGAACCAAGACATTACCTATAATGTAGTTATTCAATAAGTTTAAGATTGAGTCATTTGAAATAGATATTTATCTATCAAATATAACTCCCCTGTCAATTTGCAATAGATTTTTTTGTAGATCCCTCTTTTTTATTGTGTGCCTTTGTGGGTACAAAGTACAGATGCCCTCAATTCATGGCTTAAGTCTTGCCACTATCAACACGAATAAAGAAATTGCAAGGAGTCTAAGCCTCAAGTCATTGCAGGAATATATCCAATGAAAGTCTTTTGATTGGTGCTTGCCAACTTTTGCCCAAGGAAGAGACTGTCTATTGAATTAATCAAGATGAGAGGTTATATCAAAGTTCAGTGTCAGTTGAGCATTTCAACTGGTCTTTAAATAGTGTGGTAAATCTGTCTTTATTTCGACCAATGTTGTCCAAAATACTTGTTTATTGTTAATCCGGGAATTCACTCGGCTGAGTTCCTTAGCCAGAGAAGTAAATGGTTTTGATTTATTCTCAGTTATGCATGTCTGTTTATAGGTAAATCATGTGGCAAGCCTTTGTTTGGTAATCTCTACAAATCATTCTGAAATCTTCCATTGTCAAGTTATTTAGGTTATAGATAGATTCATAGTGGGTGTATTCAAAGTACCTCGATTGCCTCTACCATAAAAAAGTTCTTCCAACTATTTTTTTATGTTGTATAGTATCTCAGAATCGTCTGTCAGAAGCCAGGGCCAGGTTTTCTTAAATTAATGAGAAAGTTTAGAGAACTGAACTGTTACTAGCCCTATAATTCATTGTGAAGTTAATATTTTATCTACAATCTTATTCTAAGATAGGTATTGGATCATTGTAGAGGTGGGTTAGGAGGCGTTTGATTGATGAGCCTAAAAAAGTTTCCAAAATTAGGATAAGATTTGGAGTTTTTTGATATATTTTGCAAAAAAATGATGAATGAACTATTGGTGGTAGTCGTCTTTCCCCCATGAATTTTTTTCTTTTTAGATTTTAAAATAATTTCTAGGACTGTATTTGAAAAGTATTTATGAACCTCTCAACCAAACCTGTCTTCTTAAGATTTTTTGTATCAGGATTGCTAGTCAAAAATGCCTTTAATTTATCCAGCCTTGAAAAAAGTTCATCCGAAGTCAGTTCTAGTTTTGAAAACTTTGGTACTAATTTATACTAAACCCCAATTTGCAGTACAAAAAGGATAATTTTCCTCATCATAACGGAGGAATATCTTCTTTTTGAAAGTTTTTAACAACATAATTTTGGATCTTTGGATATACAGTGACTGATTTGCTGCAGCAATTTGCTGCTTAGTATTTTCCCAAGGATTTCCTGCAATTCTTGCTAAACGAGTCCAGGCATAGATGATTTTCACTTTTTTTTAAAAAAAAAAAAAGGAAAAAATGAAAAATGACAATGAGCTGATCACCATGTTTCTGGCATTATCAATGCAGTCGATTGACATGATGCTCTTCTGTTTCTTATGAAGAAACATGCAAAATAGAACTTTCAGTTTTTTATTTTTCCTTCTGGCCACATATTTTTGTGTTGAAAGTGTGTTCAACTTTCATTACAAAGATCATCGATATTAAGCCAATCAAGTATGTAGCATATGATGAATGCATGAAGTTCATCATGCATACTGTATTTTATTTTATGAAATTGATACCAGATAGTTGATAGACCTTTGTGTAAGTTTTGGTCAGAAACTAAATTGGCAATCAAAGTAACTGGGGCTGAAGTATCACCTGTTTAACTGTACTCAAGTTTTCGGCCTTTTCCTTTTCATTGTTTCAGGCAGTGAGATATTCCAGTTTGATTAAAGAATTTGATTACCCTGTGAATGATTATGGTTTGTTGATGCTGAGTTAAACATTTTGCTGGATTCATGAAATGCCTTGTTAGCTTTAGCGCAAATTATTCATCTGTCACATGCACTGGATTCATTTTCATGTTGTGTACATCAACCTGAATTAATATCTTTCACACTATTGGACATTTTGTTTTTCAATTTTTTGCCAAACTCTCTTGACTATACTGAAAAAAATATTTATAGTCTTTTCCATTTCATGTTAATTGATATTTAAATGTTTATAAGGTCATTTCTGTACAATTCAATACAGCTAAACAACCATCTACTGTTTGTAACTTGAAAACCATTGAGGTTAGAATTTTGGAAGCAGCTTGTTTATAATTTTAATCCAACTGATATGGGATTTTTGCGTCTTCTTTTTTTAGGTCTTCATGTAATATAAAACCTCCATAGGCAATAATGGTATTTTTTTCTGGTTTCTTTTCACTTGTTGTTGGATATTATATTGACTTTCCTCAACATCTTTGTTCCTTAGAATCATTATGGAGGAGGAGATGTCAAGTGGTGAAATCATGATTCTAAGGAACATCTTTGTTCCTTAGAATCATGATTTCAAATGGTGAAACGAATATGATTGCGGGATTATCAGACTCAATTAGCAGCACTCATTCAATTCCTGCAAGCAAGTGTTGTCTCAAAATTCAAAGGGTTCGTGCCATAGCAAAATGGGCATTGGGGTGCACAAATATATGCCAACCACCAAAGGGTATGGCTGGGGACCTTCAAATCTGAAATGCAAGCAGCTATGGCTTATGATAGTGCAGCAATCAGGCTTAGGAGTGCAGACTGGCATAGAAATTATCCCTGGACGAAGATCACTATTGAAGAGCCTGACTTCCAAAGTCGTTACTGTACTGAAGCAGTGCTCAACATGATTAGATATGGTTTCTATCCATCCAGGTTTGAAGAATTCTGAAGGAATCATTCCAAGTGTGGAAAAAAGATAAGTTCACCCAGGTGAAGAGACATACTGATGGATGGTTGATGTGCCGGCAACTCTTCCAAAAGGAGCTAACACCAAGCCATGTTGGTAAGCTTAATAGACTTGTAATTCCGAAAAAGTTTGCCGTGAAGTACTTTCCGCAAATTTCTGAAAGTGGAGAAGAACGTGCAGAGAATGACATGGCGGATGATGTCCTGATAGCTTTCCGTGACAGGTCGATGAGGTTGTGGAAATTTCGCTATTGCTATTGGAGCAGCAGTCAGAGTTTTTGTCTTCACAAGAGGTTGGAATCGATTTGTTAAGGAAAACTAGCTGAAGGCTAATGATACTATTCTTCTACTTATGCGAGTTGCGAGAGGCTGAAAAAGTGACCAAGACCTTCTGCATGATTGGCGTTAACAAAGGTGAAAGCAGTGGTGCTTTGTCAGAGGTATCCAACCAATGTATTGACATGCAAGTAGATCTGCAACTTCAGTTAGGCCAAAATGTCGTCCACGATTAGAATGAAAATAAAGTTGAAGAAGATGACAATGAGAATAAAATTGAAGCTGCAGAAGAGATGGAATTGATGGGACCAAGTCTGACAAGCGACAGCAAGCCAAAACCCTTCAAGCTCTTTGGTGTTGAAATCTTCTGAGGCAGATGTGGTCTGTTTTGGGATTTCTTTTCCTATTGGTTCTAAAGTTGGGATTTGTTAACATTTTCTTTTGGGTTTTAGGGCAATAGTTTTAGTGCCCAATGGCTCTATGTTTTCACATGAGCTATGTCAGAGGGATGAATTTACAAACTCTTAAATTAGTAGTTTTTTTTTTCAGCAACTGAATTAACGCTTGTCTTTCAGGTTTTAACCAGTCAATTAAATTGAATTAATGCAATGGATCATGGAATTATAACTAGGAATTATATATCATCGTGTTAACTGTGAGTAGACATTGGGGAACACCATTTTACAAGTTAAAACAAGTCTTTGATGCATGTATGGAAAGTACCCACTTTGCATTTCAACAAAAAAGTAATACATCTTGTCTTTATACACAGACAATATGGCTGGATTGATCCACATATATTCTATTAATTATCATCCGCTAACCTTAAAATCCCACAAAGAAAATGCACAACACAAAGTCTTCGGACAAAATTCTGTTCCCTTTTATCACTATTTATTACCTAAGAATACACATAGCAGTTATTATTAAATCTTTCCTAATTGCTTATATTAGAATTAGAATTAGCCCATTTCCAGCAGCAGCTTGCTTGATAATCGACATATTCATTTACTCTACCTGTAAGAAAATCCTCCTTTTATGATGTTTGCGGCAACCAAATCAAGATCAGCATCTTCGAGCACAATGCAAGCTTCTTTTCCTCCCAACTCCATCTGAAGAGGGATCATTCCAGCTTTCTTAGAGATTGAAATTCCAGTGTCTCCACCAGTGAAACTGAGTAAAGCAACAGTTGAAGTAATAGAGATGAGTAAAATAACTGTAACAATTCAGGTCTAATAATCAAATAGATATTGTTCGCTTTGGGCACAAAGTCCATAAAGGTTTTGTTCTTGCACTTTGTAACCCAAAACATGTCTAGTTAGGAGAACCCAAAATTTGGCTAGCAATGTAGTACATGACAGTAAATGTATTGAGTGAAGACGAATGTGAATTACCTTATACAGCTCAATCCAGGATGCTAGTAAGGAAATCACCAATCTCAGAACCTTTCCCAGTGACACAGCTAGTAAGGCCTTTGGAAAACCAGCCAAGTGAAAACAATGCACCATGTGAAGAGCAGCAACAGCACCCTGAAAGAAATTTTATGGCTGTAATTATTAGAGTAATCTAATTCACAATAAGTGTAAATACACAACAAAATCCTACAACAAATAAATTTTGAAAACATCACTACATTGAATAGATTATTTCCTCAGTACAATACCTGAGTAGGAGGAGGTTTGAGCACAAGGGAATTTCCAGCAATAAGTGCTGGAGCAATTTTTGAAACAGCAAGATTAACAGGATAGTTGAATGGTGGAATGGCCAAAATCACCCCAAGTGGAATCTGTCAGTTTAAATTTTTCATTCATCAGAAAACATGTCCCAGAATTTAAAAAACAGACATCAAACAACTCCCAGATGTTACTTATGTCTGTTTTCTAAAATTTAAGTGACCTAAGTGACTAATATTTTTCAATTTCTGATTCATATGACAGTTTAATAAAACGTAAGGACTTAAATACAAATATCCCTGACTATTATATACTGAACCGGCGGTTTCTTAAACCGGTCAGATCATCTTCCAAAAAATTCCAATCCCAAACCCTAATTCTCCTTAGCAAATTGACAGTCTCTGAAATTTCAACAAATCGTCTCCAAATTTAATCATCTCAGGTTAAAATGCGATCCAAAACCCAAATATTCATTAAATCCCCTATAAATTCTCTCAAAACCCTAACCCTTGATCTCATCCAATCGGAAACCCTAACCCTAAACCACTTCAAAAGCTCTCTCCTTATACTCGATCAACCTCTCTCCTCATTTTACTTCACCTTCAACGGGAAAATACTAGACGATTCAACCCAGATTTCCATAAATCCCCAAATTGCCCCCCTTTATACCCTTATTTACGCCAACGAGTTTTTGGTGGCGGTGGAGATGGCGGTACCACGGGAGCGCAGTCACGAGATTGTTATCTCAACTTGTATGGGGAGAAAAAGCTGGATAAAATCGATCCGAATGAGCAAAGACTCTCGAAACGGTGTAATTGCGCGTTATCGAACGAGCCCTAAGGGAGCCTTGCGTTATCGATAAATTAGGAAATATTTTAAATAAAGAAACTCTTGTCTGTGCTTCGTTGAGTAAAAATTTGCCTAAGGGGTTTAGTTACATAAAGGGTTTGAAGAATATGATTAATGTGAAGCTTTCTAGGGTTACTGGGGTGGAGGAAAATGGTGATAGTGTGAGGTTTCAGTGCCCGATATCGGGCTCGAGTTTAATGGGAGGTATAGGTTTTTAACGTTGAGGACTTGTGGGCATGTGTTGAGTGTTAAAGCGTTGATAGAAGTGAAATCGTGGTCGTGTTTGGTTTGTCACGAGGAGTTCGGTGAACTTGATAAGATTGTGATTAATGGGAATGACGAGAAGGTTGCGGTATTGAGAGAATGGAGGAAGAGAAGGCAAAGAAGGTGAAGAAAGTGAAGAATGGTGAAGTGAGCGTGGATAAAGATGAGGGTTTGGATTCATTGAAAGTCAGCGGGATGAAGCGCGGGGCTGTTCAGAACAAGGAAGGCTTTGGCTAAAGAGGAAGGTAATGGCAAGTTAGAGGATGTGAAGGGTGTGAATGGTACTGGTACTGTGAAGCGGTTTAAGGCAACCGATATGGCACCCGCTCATGCTAATAAGGCAGTGCATGCATCAAGGTTTGTTATTAATCATATGATTTGTGCTTAGCTAATAAGGCAGTGTATGATTTGTGCATATCATATGATTTATTAATCATATGCTAATAAGGCAGTGTATGCATCAAGGTTTAAGGGTGTGAATGGTACTGGTACTGTGAAGCTCATCTTTTGTAAGTTGATGGTCTACTGGTTACCTTCTTCTATTGTTATTTTCGATTTTTGTGAATACAAAATATGGGGGTGTCAAGGTTCCCATGTTCTTTTTGTCAAAAGGTTATGTTGACTTCAATAATATCAATCATATGATTTGTGCTTAGTTGGAAGTCATTTGGTGGTGTGTGTCTTGGAATTGCATGGAGAAATTTGCTTCTTTTGTTGAGTATATTTATGTTTATAATTAGCTGTTAAATGTATTTGTTTCTGAATTGGTGTGTGTGCCTTAGTTTTGTTCTTCTCTACAATGCCTTCCGAGGGGGAATCTGTTCACACACTTTATGACTTTTTCATGTTTTCAAAATGGAGTTCCCATCTCTTCCAAAGAAATATTTTCCAATCAATGAGATTCAAAAGATTTATGTATTGAACAATTATCAATACAATTTACTCATTGTTTTTAGAATCCAAATCTCTTGATTTATAAACTTACATTAACATTATAAGCCGGAGCACTTGCGCTGCTCTGGTAAGAACATATAGAAGTCAAGTTCCCGCACCTATTTCTTCCCCCCATAAGGAAGTGAAAAAAGAAAAGGAAAAAGAAGTATCAGTTCCTTCTTTGGCATTATAGTGAGTTTAATTTGAAGTTGAAGATTTCTAATGGATAGGATTGTACTTCTGAGGCAAGATATTTACTTGTGATAATTTTTCTAGGAAAGGAAGTCTTTATTATTTTTTCATTTATTTGTTTTGTCCCTTAGTATTGTATCAGAGCCTCAAATCTCCACAAAGCTTTTATTTCTCTAATTTTATTGAAGCCCTGTTAATATCATATGACAATGGCAACAGAAGAGACTATAAAATGCTGAAGTCTCTAACAAAATGGAGCTTGAACTTGAAAGATGCAAAAACTGGAGTGGGAAATGTGCCATTGCAGCTTTACAATGTTATGCCAACTCTTGAAGGAGATTGAGCAAATCCAGGAAAGAGTTGCATGCATGCAAAAGTTTAGAAGACTATTACAGCTTGAATTTTCATTTTTGTGATTGAATTTTCATTGTTGTGAAAGAATTTTGTGTTTGCAAAACGTTGGAGGATAGACTAGAAACCCCAACAACCGTCCCCTCACATGCTTCATATCTTCTTAAGCCGGTAGAATTTTTGGCGAAAGCTTAGAGCGGCAAAACTTATTTTTCAAGAAATTTGCTTTCGTTGAGAGTCGAACTCAAGACCTCCCGCTTACTAAACGGATGCTCTAACCAACTGAGCTACGAAAGCTCGATTTGTACCCTTAATGATTTCAAGGTATTAATATATATGGAGTCAGGTGAATAGTTAAGTAACGGTTGAATAACATTTGTTACTAAATTGAGGTTTAATATTATTAACTCCATAACATTAATCTTACATTTTATGATATTAATTTTATGCTATATTATCATTAGAACATTAATGTTATTTTATTTTTATTTTTTTTATTGTATTGTAATATTTTCTCCATAATCTATGGCATTCTCAAGTCTTCTTAGTGGGGTTAAAGACATAAAGATTTTATGCTTGGTAAGCTTAATCAAGGAAAACAACAATCATAATCCAAATAATCAAAAACTTCGAAAACAGATGTTCAAAATTTTATGTTAACACTCGACCTAAACACCTTTGAATTCAACGATTTCTGTTTCTTAAGATATGCCTCAAAATGCTTATATTATTCAATCGTGATCTCATCTTGATTAAGGCATCCAACAAAAAAATTACTTTGACCTTGAAGTTTGATTTATAACACACCAAAAGGTATGCCATAGAACGGTAAAAGAAAAATGCACGTTGAATGTACATTTAAAGGAAGGACTGGATGATACGAATAAAATTTCTGCACCTTCATTCATCCAGGCACATATATTTAAATGCATAATGAAAGGTTAATTCTGAAAAAATTTAAAGTCAATAACTAGCATGTGGTATCTATTAATTCTTTCATCTACCTAAAGATCTCGGTTCTGTCTGCAAAAACCATCAGAAATAAGAAAAGCATCATCAAGTATGAACTTTACATTGTCAAGTTCAGATTTTATATTCTTCATTGGGTACAAAATATATATCTTAATTAGAAAAAAACACTTCATTTCAGTTTGGTTGTGAATGGATGCAACAACAGAATTCTGATAAATAAGCAAACCACTAACTTTGCAGTGCATCTTAAGCCTGTTTTAGAACTCCCTACTTGCTCTAACTGGATCCCCAATTGCAGCTTTATACTCCTGCCAAAACGGATAAGTTCAACCTAATGAGGGTATCATCCGCTTCAGATAACCCTAATATACAACTATTTGCACCACACACTTGATAATCATCTTTCAATAGAAACTTGCTCCAGCAAGAGACAGTTTTAGTCACAGCAACAAAAGCAAACAATCTCATATGACAATTTAATAGAATTCGTTATGCTTCATAAACCCAAATCACTTATCCCACAATTTGTCTGCCAATAATCAATCATAAATGCAGTTCACTGATACAGCATCACATAGCTGTTACTGTACAATTTTTAGTTAACTAAGATACTCGTCAAAAAAGCTCATAAAAGAAAGAAAAACAATCTAGCTAGAATTAGAAGAAGGCTTGAACGTGTAAGGCTGAGGAAGTGTCAACGGACATCACCTTGTCTGACCGCCATCATCCAATAGCCTCTGTGCCCTCTTCTTGTTGCAGTACAATCGATCAAAATGCTTCACCTATCCATCAAATATTCACAATCAATAAACCAACCAAATCACCACCTCCATCCAATTTCTTTCCTTGCACTATACAAAGCTAGAACAAAATTACTTGCCAACATATCAAAATATCATATATTATAGTCTTAGCATCATCGAAATCCCCTAATTTTTTATTTCAACTTTTCTTACTAAATATTGGAAAATTTTCGAAAATTTGGTTAGCACATGACATCAAAAACAGAACTAGACAATGCATCTAACAACTGAGAATTGGAATGTGGAATTGACAGCAAACTGCGAGAAATTGACAGACCCGGCATATTCGGTTGACACCCTATTAATCTCGATTCGTACCCCAAGTTCACCGTTGCATCCGTATCTTTGTCATAATAATTTCTATCGAGGATCCTGATTGTATTGAGTGGAATATCAGGGCATTCGCCCTTCATACACGACTAAATATTAAAATGTTAATGTATAATGTCTTCATTGAACTGACACGGAAAGCATCCTCTGAGAAATGTAAAATATTCATGATGTCTTGGTAAAGACTCTATAGCATTTACGTAAGTCGATATAGCAATCCCGATTGAATTGACTAGTCTCTGAAGAACAAACAAATGATTCTAAGTGCACTTCCGGATCGTCAGGCTGCAAAAGAGAAGTATAATACACCCCGTGATCATCAGTAACTATCTTCTTTGTAGTGACGTACAACAAACTAAGATATCTAAACTCTATAACCATAATACTACTCATAAAATCATTTACATCAGAGTCATCAATATCCACGTATATAACAGATTCGATTTTCCTATCTTTAGAATTTGTTTTAATATGGATAGTAAACTCCGCTTGAACAATTTGAGTGGGGTTGTATATCATGCGTAATAATTGTTGAAACTTAACGTTTTTTAAAATGGGTAAGAGTCGGACCCTTCCACCACAATATTTCTCATAATCGTTTGATAATGTAACCTATAATCTGCCGTAACGGACACTAATCGGCACAATCTCAACTATAGCTAAAAAAATACAAAATAATTTATATTTATTTAAATTAACTGAAAAATTATTTTTATTTAGAAAATTTTTTAAAATTAATACAAATTCAACAAAAATAAACAAAAAAATTACTTAATTCAAATTTTAAATTAGTACACATTCAAAAAAATTCCAACAATAAACAAAATAACTTAATGTATATTCTATAATTACTAAAAATTCAAAATAATTAATTAATAGAAAGATTTACCTAAAGAAAATTTTAATATACTACAAATTAAATTAAATTAATTAAAAAAAATCCTACATACCAATATTACATCACTATAAATTTTAAAAAAAATTACTTAATACAAATGCTAAAAAATTAATTCTATTAATTTAAATTTAAAAATATAAATTCAAAATAATTGCTTGAGCCAAGTTCAAAATAATCGCTCGGGCAAAGGGCAAGAGCAATTGGGCCATGTACAAAATGATTGCTTGAGCCAAGAGCACGAGAGCTGAGGCCAAGTTCAAAATGATTGTTCACGCCAATGGCACGAGTGTTGGAGCAAAGTTCAAAATGGTTGCTAGAGCTAATGGCACAAGTTATCAAGCCAAGGGCACAAGCGCCCATTTCAATTCACAATTTTTAGGCCAATAACCTTCCAATTCATTCACCATAACTAACTTGTTTTTGTGATTTTTTGATGTTTTAACAAATGAAATTTAACAATTAATATCATATATACAACTCAAATTAATTATAACAACCACAATAAATTAATTTCATGCACATGTGAATGAATAAAAATAAACCAAAAATCATCCAAAATAAAAGTACAAAAAGTCACTTGTGTTTTATATTGTCGTTGGAATACCCAAATTTTTTACCAAAGCAATAAATTGAAATATTAAAAGTGCGAAAGAAATCTAAGAAAATGAACTATTTTTATTAATGAAAAAAGTGTGATGAGAGTAAATTTGTTAATTTATTGATTTTATCTTTTGATTTTTTTAATTTTTTGTAAAAATAAAGAAATTAGTTATTAATAAAAAAAATTAGTTATTAATAAATGAATTTAAAAAATAAACAAATTAACCATTTTTTAAAAAAAATAAAATTTTAAATTTTAAAAATACAATAAAAGACAAAAAAAATTGTCTTTTAATGTAGACACGAGTGCTCAAAGGACCCAAACGCTCGGGCCAACAGCACAAGCCTCGGGCGAAAGACACCAGCGCTGGAGCCAAGGGCATAATCGCTCATACCAACAGCATGAGCTTCGAGCAAAGGGCATGAGCACTTGGTTCAACGACACAAACACTTGGATCAATGATACAAGCCTCAGACCAAGAATATGTACCTCAAGTAAAAGATACTATCGTTAGGGCCAAGGGCACAAACGCTTGGGCCAACACTAAAAATACAATTTTTTTGTCTTTTACTCTATTTTTAAATTTTTAAATTTTTTAAAATTTCTTTATTTTCAAAATTTATGTATTAATATTCTCCCTAACTAATTTTTTATTTTTTAAATATATATAATAAATAATAAATGATAAAATTAATTTTATTTACGGAAAAAAACACATGAATTACAAATTTTTAAACTTCAAATAATTAAAAAATTGTAAATCAAAAATTTTAAAATACACTAAGGGCCAAATTTTATTTGTCTTTTTAAGTGTATTATTTAATTTTAAATTTTTTTTTAATTTTTTTATTTTTAAAATTTTTTTATTAATATTCTCTATACCTAATTTTTTTATTTTTTAAATATAAATAATAAGTTAATTGTAATAAAATTAATTTTATTTATAATATAATTTATTATAAAAAAATTGTAATTTTAAAAAAATTGTAATTTTAAAAAAATAATAATTTGAAAAAATTAAAAAATACTAAAAACAAAATTACTGTAGTGGTAGCGCTGTAACGGTGTTTAGGGTGGGTAAAATTAGGGTCGATAAAAATGTAGTGTTTGGGGTAAAATTAGGGTGGATGAAAATGTAAAGGGGTCATTTTCCAAATTTTTCCCCAGATATTTGACAACAGAATCTAGCCTTTGTCGTAGAAATCCCTGAAAATTCGACAATTAGTATCAGATATTAACCCCGTATTACTCATAAACTAAAAAGCTTAACGAGTTCTAAGCATCGCAGAATATTAAAACTTGAAGAAGTGAATTTCATTACCCAAGAAGCGCGGCAATACTTGAAAAATCCGGCCCTGGAAGCCTTGCAATCAACAGGGTATCAGAGACCGACGATGCGATTTCAGTTAGTTTCTTGTTCGATTCTTTCTCCAATCAAGCATTAAACCCGTCATGAGCTTTGTAGCAAACTTCTCTGGCTTTCAAAAGCACGTCAGCGTGGATTTCATCTGGGTTTCTTGAGACGTAAGCTTCAAGTGCCGCAATAGTCGATTTCTCTTCCCAAAAACCAGTCGAAAGTTAGAGCTTTCACTTATGTTCTGTTAGCTGCATCTCAGTTTCAGACTTTCAGTACGCTCGCGTAAGAAGACAGCGAAATGGACCGAGCTGGGTCAGCCCTTGGTTTTGTAGTGTGGCCCAGTTTGGAATTTGGCCCATAGGGCAGGCTGGGCCATGGTTTCTGATTTTTGTATTATTGATTTACTTATCCCTTAAATTTTCAGAAAAAAAAAATGACATGAAGAAGCACAAGACACGTAACAACAGGGTAATAATAATGCATTAATGATCACTTGAAGAAGTCTCATGCAACCACAACCTACACCCACTTGCATTTTCTTGAAGGAACATTTCAAACAACAAAAAGTAGGCACTGAGCTGGGGCAGAGGTACTCACTTTTCAGGTCATTCCATTTATGAGACTTTTAGTTTGTGGTTTTTGTGGGGTTTAATGCATGCTACTTGCTTGCCCACCCACTAATAATCACAATAATAATTCGACCAATATCATCCATCCCTTTCAATATATGTAAGAATATATGTATATATATATATATATATATATTCGTGTTAGGTTAAAATATTCCACAAATACTGACCTTTCTTTATTTAATGTTTGTTTGATTGTGTTAATTAATATTATATAAATTTCAAATTAAAAATATAAGTATTTATTTATGTGTTTAATTATTAATAATATATAAGTGCTTCTCAAATTTAATTAGTATTGTAAAAAAATATTTTTAAATTAGTACATAATTACTTACTAATTAAAATATTATTTAAAATATTTATATATAAAAAATTTGTATCTTTAATATTATTATTTTAACCGAATAAATATGTTTATGTTATGACTTATTGTTCCTATTTAGAGAAAACTTAATATCATGTTCTATACTAATCAAATAAAATGCTATAATTCAATATACATGCAAGGGAGAATAAGAAAAAAAAAATTTATTTATTTATTCATGATTGAATTGTACTTGAGCTTTCTTGTCAAAGGTCAAGTTGAATTTGTCTCAGTAAGATTTCACTAATATATATTTTATATATCTTACACCTTCTAATATAAAACGTGAAATATGAAATAAAATATTTTTAAAAAATTTAAAATTTTAAACAATTAAATATAAAAAATTGAAAATACTAATATAAAACTCAAAACAATAAGTATAAGAGTTAAAAAAAAAATGAATGTATTTTACGTTCATTTTTTTGGGTTCTCTCTTTCACCTTCTCTCTTTTTCTTTCTTCTCTCCCTCGGTATAATAAAATAAAACATTGACAAATAATTTTTCCATCAATTCTCTTTCTCACCAAATGCACCCTGTATTGTGCATCATTATCCACCCACTATATTTGCTTATTAATATATATTAATTACAAATCACATCAATTTCCATAATAAAAATTAAATTCTTTTGACAATAACATATGCCATCATATATTTATCGAGACTTGCATTGATGAAATACAACTTCAATGACCATAATTTATATTTCTTTTTCTTTGAGTAAAAAAATTGTTTTTATTTATTATATTTAGAGAAATTTAAATTTTGAATAATAATATTATATTTTTTAAAATAAAACATATAAACATTTCATTTCATTCAATAAATAATATTATAATTATATTTTCATAATTTATTAAAATCAATTTAAAGACAATTCATTATTACAAGCGTTCGTCAAACTATTTACATAATAAGTTAAAGCGTTGATGATGGATCAAGCTCACAGCAGGTCCACGGCCAAACCCACTACTGAATGCTCGTGATCAAGTTATTTTTAATCCTTTACATGTTCTCCAAGGTTCGGTAACTAGATTCAAAGTTAAAAAATATCAAAAAGGTACTGAATAGACTTGTTCAGAACATAATAACGCAAAAGACCTAATTTATTACTTCATTTGAACAGTTGGACTCAGTTAAATACTATATATAATACAATCTCATTCAAGCATTAAAGAAGGAGAGTTCGAACCCTTGAGAGGTCACACCCTTGAGAGGTCGCATGCCTTGGCCCAATTACTCTTGTTCCAATTACTCTTGTTATAGTTTACATGTATTTTAGTTATTTTCTATTTATCAACTTTTAGACCCAAATTTTATTTAACTTGTAGTACTTTATAAGGCCTTATTAATTATTATGTGTCAAATTTCAAACCCAAACTATATTATTAGGATTTTCAAATTAGGGTTCCTAATTTTTAGGAGTGTGATATATTTAAGGGTGTTACAATCATTAGCCAAATGGGAGACACGAAAATACATATTTTGAACGTGAGTTAAACTCTTCTTTTAAGTTTTTTATATAAACTTGAAATTTAAAACTTATCAAAAGTGATATTGTAGTATTTATTTTTTTTTTCAGAATAGCGTTGGTTAATTGCTTAATCGCAAGTCTCGAGTTAACGATTAATTTTTCAACCTTAGTTTAGCTATTTGAAGTTCTATTCTTTTTTTTTTCAGGTGTTCAAGGCGTTGTTATTTGGAGGTTCGCATTAAGTGTTTATTAAAAATATTCTCTCAACTCTTTTAAATCATCTTTTGTAATCATAATTAGTTATTCTAATTGATTCAATGATGGATTTTTAAAAATAATCAATCTATTACAATTTGAAATCTCCTAAATTTAAGAGACCTTAAACTATTAAAAAAATCCCTTAATCATCATAAATTTAAACATTGATTTTTAGATTGAGAAATACTAACCATTAAAATAAGAGGTAGTAGGCAATAAAAATTAATTAATAAAATTACTATATTCTTAATTGTGTTTGGTGATCTATGCCCTAGTTTCAATTAAAATATCAAAAAATACATGCATATATCTCATAACTTGGTAGAGCAATTACATCAACTTTTATATGTGGGGAAGGTTTGTAAGTCAAAAGCTTATAAAGACGATGATCGTGAAAATTATAATCAAGGTATTGATACTCAAATCAATCTCAATCATATCGATTCATTCTAATAAAATACTTTAGGGAATATTATAATTGAATGGTTGAGTGATATTGTAGCGTTCCCTTTCGAAATATCATTGGTTAATTACTTAATCGCGAGTCTTGAATTAATAGTTAACTTTTCAATCTTGGTTTAACTATTTGAAGTTCTATTCACTTTTTTTTTTCAGTGTTCAAAACATCGATTTTTAGAGGTTCGTATCAAGCATTCATTAAAATTGTTCTCTCAACTTTTTTAAATCATCATTTATAATCATAATTAATTATTGTGATTGATTCTCTATTACAATTTGAAATCTCCTAAATTTAAGAGACTTTAAACTATTAAATAAAAATCCATTAACTATCATAAATTTAAACATTGATTTTGAGATTGCGAAATACTAACCATTAAAGTAAGAGGCAGTAGGCAATAAAAATTAATTAATAAATTTACTATATTCTTAATTGTGTTTGGTGATGTGTGCCCTAGTTTAAATTAAAAATATAAAAAAAAAATACATACATCTATCTCATAACTTGGTAGAGCACTTGCATCAACTTTTACATCAAAAGCTTATAAGGGGATGATCATGAAAATTATAATCAAGGTATTGATACTCTAGTCAATCTCAATCATATCAATTCATTCTAATAAAAGTCTTGGGGGCAATATTATAATTGAATGGTTGGGTGAGAGTTTTGTTTCAATTAGTCAAATAGAAAATTACAACCCTAGGTCCTAATTTCTTCATTGTGATAACTATGTTTCTTGTTTTTTTTTTTTTTTTCTCACAATGTAACTATTTATATTTTTTTAGCAAAATTAAGATGTTTTTGAAAAAAAATTAATATTTGCTTTAAATTTTGTTTTTTTTATATATTCTAATGAAATTTTGTTCATATTTTGTAACATTTTTACAATAACAAAAATTCTTATAAAAACGTTGTTAAATAAATATATGCAATCTTCTAAAAAATTTGTAAGATTTTGATTCATTTTTAGTATAATTTTATAATTTATAATATAAAACATCTCACTTATAGTATAATTTTATAATTTAAGTATATCCTCTTTTATTTATTTATCTATTTTAATACTATACAAACATAAAATACACCCTTCTTAATTCTAAGATAAACGAGATTTAACCTCAAAACTAACACCCACTCTAGGAGTCCAAATTATCATTATATTATATAGTCATCTTAACTTGATGATAAGACAAAAACTTAAAAAAAAAAAAAAAAAAAAAAAGAATCACAAACACACCCACAAATGCATGTGGTGTGGCAACATTTTATTCCTAGAGCATTAATTAGTACTATATAATAAGTAGTTAATAAATTAACACATAGTAGTACCATGTACCACTAATTGTACTATATTAAACATAAATATTAGGATCTCTCTTTATACGAACTTTGTCTAAATTTAAAATATTTTTTGAAAGGTATGTAATATGTGATATATATTAGGAAAGGGCCACAGTTTTTTTCCCTGATTTAACCTAAATAAATACAAATTGATGATTGATTACTAACAAAATAAACCATAACAAATGAAGAGATTTTGATCATTTATGAAAAATAATGTAAATGGGTGATTTTTTATATTTAAAAATAAGCTAAATTCATATTAAAATAATATGTAATGATCCAAATTCATTCATTTATAATAACTGAATATATAAATAAAGTTCTCTTTATATACCTATTAATAATTTTTTTTGTCAATTAATTTCAATGATTGGATAGGGCATTAGTATATTCAATTAAAAAAATATTATAATACCTAGTGTTATTTGTGAAGCAATTAAAATACTATTGACATATAATTATGTGTTAATAAAAAAATATTTTAGTATTAATTAAATTTGATAAATATATTAATAATTATAATATAAAGGCTAAGTTGACAATATTAACATAATTAACCCATTAATGCATGCACACAAAGGAGTCTTCATTAATTAATCAATTATTTTCAAATAATTAATTAATTAGTATTAATAGTGAGGTTATTTTAATGGGTATTTTTTTTATCTGTCTCCCTTGTTTGATGCAGTCCTAATCCATCGGCACAACTTCCCATCAAAAACCACATGGGTCCAGTACGTGATGACGATCTGACGGCTCATATCTCTCCTTACGTGTCAAACGACACTGTCGTTCGTGGCCCAATCACGAATGAATTCTCGACACGACAGGAACTCTATCAACACTCGACAAACTTCCTCTCTTCCATTTCAAGTCTTCAATCAAGTGTGGTCCGTTTCGTCCCTTTGCTACCAAAACGATTTGCACCATTTCATTTCATCTCTCTCTTTCTTTCTTTCTCTTACTTTTCTGATTCTCTGTCTATATTCATCCCTCATCGGCGGTGTAAGATCGTCTTCAACTCGAAAATGGCTGCAAAACAGAAAGTAAAGAAGGAAAAGTAAGAGGAAGAGAGATTTTCTGTGTGTTTTTGTAGCAGGAGATCCAAAGAGAAGGAAAAAATAGGAAATTTAGATAAGGATTTTTGTGGGTTTGAAGTTTGGCGAAAGTTTTAGCTATGGTTTTTATTTATTTATTGAAGAAACCCTAATTCTATGATCTTATTATTTGCTTGTGAAGTTAGGTTTGTCAGTTAAAAAAGCTTAGGTTTTCTACACAAGGGATTCCAAAAATGGGTGCGTTTTTATTTTCAGATCTGGGTACTTTACTAGTGCTAATCACAAGAAATTAGCGTGATTTAATTTCTAATAATAACATATAATAATCAGAAGAAGAAGAAAATGAAGAGGAAAAACAAGAGAGACTGACAGAAGAGAGTGAGCACACGCAGGCAATTGTATGAGAAAATATCTTTGCGGGTGCGTGCTCACTTCTCTTTCTGTCATCTTCATTTTCAGAGGTGTTTCCTCACAATAACAGAAACAAAAATACGTTCAAGACACTTAACAGTACTTCTCCTTTCTCTCCGTTAATTTCCTCTGATCTCTCTCTTTCTCTCTAGTACTTTCTTCCTCCAGATGTCTTTTTTACGTCTCGGTAAAAAAAAGTAGGCTGTTGCTAACAAGTACATCATCAAATTCTCTTGGTTCTTATCTTCTCTTGCAAAACCGTCTTTGCTTTCCATATTTGTGTTGTTTTTTGGCTGACAGTTTTGAAGCTTTAAATGTGGCTGATAAGATTTGTTGACAAATGGAAGAATTTCAGTTGGTACAATTTTTCAGGTAATAGTGCACAAATGGATAAGCTCTAGCTTTTCTTCTTTTTCTTAACTTGGGTTTATCATCATTATGTGCGTGTACTCGCTAAGTCTTGTGTTTTACTTACTTAATGATTTTTTGTACATAAATTCTCTCACATATCTTACTTGTTTTGTCAATTATATATTATTTTATTAATTTGTGATGGATCTTCAATCTTGAAAGCGTGACTTTTCATGGTCCTCTTCTTTGAAGAGGACGAAGTTAGCTAATTGAAGGTACGCCTTCTTCACTGTTCATATTTAACGGAAAACTGTATTTTTGGAATTTTTATGTTCCGTCTTGTTTTCTGCTTCAAAAAAAACTCTCCTCTTTCTCTCCTCTCTTGTTCTACAGCATTCGAAACAAAGGGTATGTTTGGTTTGTAACTTCAAACTCTTTTCTTCCTCTCAATCTATCTCTGATTTTGATTCTTTTGTCTTCCTATTAACTGATCCCTAATGGGTTTTCTCTATAATTGATGAGTGATTTCTGATATCTGGTTTGTTTCCTAATAAAATGTTGCAGTTTTCGTCCTTACACTGGGCTCTATAGAAAGATTTGCTTGTTCGAGGAGGAGACGGATAAATATGGGAAGATTTTCTTGTTTCCTCTTCTGGGAAAATACACTCGATTTTGCAGTCATGAATAAGGTTTCTGTAAAAGGGATTCTTCTTGTACAGGTTGGTAATCAACCTCTAATAAGTCAGCTGATTTTTCTCAAATTTTATTTTGTTTCCATTTGTTTTCCTTCAAGATCTTCTTATTAGCCAAGGCTTTGAGTTTTCAATTATTTATAGTAGTAAATAATGCTTTTATTGTTTTCATAAAGCACTTATTGTTTGGTTCTGGGGAGCAGCAGCAACAACAACGAACAGCCGCTTTTATTCGCCACAGGTTAATCCCTCAGGTAAACTAGTTTTAAATATTCTTTCTCATGTTGCAGCAGTATTGCTACTGATTTTATGTACTTTCTTTGGTGTTTTGTCATTAATTTAGAAGATAATCCGTTTCTATTTTATGGAAATATTTGTAGATTTTGGTGTTGTTTGAATATGTGGATTCAGTAGTTATCATGTCTTATCGGTTCTTTTAAGGAAGATTATTCAATAAAGAAATTGATTTAGTTTAAAAATTAGTGGGGCCTAAGAGGAATTTTTGTTCAATTTGTAACTGAACGCTTGTAGTTCAGACAAGATTTTAAACTGTTGTTTCAGATTTTGTGTTCTATCCCCACTTCAATTAAGTGTTTTGCATTCATCTAGTGCTGTTTAAAGTATTTTTCTACCAACGAATATGAAATTTAAGAGATTTGATACAGATATATTCTTTGTAATGATAATGATAATAATTAATGTCTGGTTTTTGGCCAGCAATATTAGGTGAAGATCCATAGGTCTTATTCATATTTTGATTGGAAAACGGTTGACACGTTCTAAAATCTTTAGGTGGGTGACAAAGATATATATATATATATATATATATATGGTCTTCCCTTTTTAGAATAAAGATTGTTATTAATTGATGAGGCATAGAAAATTGTTAAATATTCCTGTGAAGTTTTGTTTTTGCTTGACAAGAATTATATAAGTGATGTTGTAAATATGAATGGAATTGTTACTGATATACAAATTGGATGCTCTCGGTATTGGTATATCCCGATGTTGAACCAAATTTCAGTATCTTAAGCAATATTTGTTGTACTTCTGTCACATAAAGTGCATACTTAAACTGATCTTATGTAGATATGATCATTAAAGTGTAAATAGCATCTTGTTTGATTGGATAAAACATCAAAGAATCATTTGTTTGGTATTGTCTTACCTCTTCAAGTGTTTACGCTATTATTCATCCAGATGAGCGTGCTTGACAAAAGAAAATTATGCCAACAACTTTTCGAGAGAGGAGATATATAATCCTCCACTGTAGAATCTCAGACTAGCGATGAGTATGCTTAGTACCTAAGAATTTGTAATACGAGACTTTTATATATGGTATTTTGATTATGATGTTGGTGCTGTTTGTGACAATTTTGACGTAGGAAAGTATAGTTAAATTAAGATAATTGTGGCAGTTGCAACTTGGTGGTTGATTATTGTAGCTAGTTGTGGCAAACTGTGGTGGGGAAGTTATGTCAGCTGTACTAGCACAATATGTGGTGGTGGCACTAGTGGCATTATATCTTTTTTTTTGTTTTCCTCAAACACAAATGAGGAAAATTAGAAATTTGGCATTCAATAATTCCATCTTGAACTTAAATCTTGTGTCAAATTCCTTAATTTAAATACATTCTCGTTCTCTTGTTATGTCTGGTACCGCTTATTGATTTGAACTTTTGCTAATATGGAATCTTGAATTCATATTGTATTGTCCCACTTCTTTTATGTTTTGCAATTGGTTGAGACAGTTGATGATAAGCATTAAATTTTCCATATTAAATATCATATCTTTACAGTTATCAAACCATTTTTCTTATAGAAAGATCTAAGAATCATTTTTTTTTTTAATAAAGCTTCACTTGAAACATGATTGTAGAAGTCTAGGGACAATAAAACATATGTACTTGACAAATACTAGTAGAATTTGAATTGGAAGATTTAAAGTGTATAGAATTTCATTTTATACATGTTCTCATTTTCTAAATGCTTTTGTTATGATTTGATTTGAATTCTAGTATATTTAAACTTAACTGATACGATTTCAGAACTTGTCTAATTATTTTTGTTAGTAATTTTTTTTTTTACCCGAATCATATTTTAAAAAATGCTTATGTATATGAACAGCTGCTGTCAATTAGTTTCACCAATGTGAAATAAATGGATCTTGGGTAACTATGTTTAAGCAACGAAGTATGAAAGGTGATAAATGATGAAGGGTGTCTTATATTTATCTATCATGCAGTTATTCAATAAGTTCAATAATAGCTTTTCCATTTTGGTGGTTAGGAACAATGAAAGCCAACCAAGACCTTATCTATCATGTAATTATTCAATAAGTTCAAGATTAACAGTCATTTGAATTAGATCTATCTGTCAATGTAACTCCCCTGCAAGTTTCCAATAGATTTTTGTGGAGCCCTTCCTTTTTATTGTGTGCCTTCGCGGGTACAGATGGCCTCAATTCCTGGCTTATGTCTTGCCACTATCAACACGAATAAAGAAATTGCAAGGAGTCTAAGCCTCAAGTCATTGTAGCAATATATCCAATGAAAATCTTTTTATTGGTGCTTGTCATCTTTGTCCCAAGGAAGAGACTGTCTATTGAATTAATCAAGATGAGAGATTATACCAAAAGTTCAGTGTCAGTTGAGCATTTCAACTGGTCTTTAAATAGTGTGGTGAATCTATCTTTATTTCGACCAATGTTGTCCAAAATACTTGCTTGTCGTTAATCTGGGAATTCACTCTCTTAACTCACACGGCTGAGTTTCTTAGCCAGAGAAGTAGATGATTTTGATTTATTCTCAGTTATGCATGTCTGTTTAAAGATAAATCATGTGGCAAGCCTTTGTTTGGTAATCTCTACAAATCATTCTGAAATCTTCCATTGTCAAGTTATTTTGGTTATAGATAGATTCATAGTAGGTGTATTCAAAGTACCCCGATTGCCTCTACCATAAAAAAGTTCTTTCAACTATTTTTTATGTCGCAGAGTATCTCAGAATCGTGCCAGGGTCAGAGTTTCCTAAATTAATGTGAAAGTTTAGAGAATTGAACTGTTACTAGCCCTATAATTCATTGTGAAGTCAATATCTTATCTACAATCTTATTCGAAGGTAGGTATTGGATCATTGTAGAGGTGGGTTAGGAGGCGTTTGATTGATGAGCCTAAAAAAGTTTCCAAAATTAGGATAAGATTTGGAGTTTTTGGATATATTTTGCAAAAAAATAAAAAAGATGAATGAACTATTGGTGGTAGTCTTCTTTCGCCCATGAATTTTTTTCTTTTTTGACTTTAAACTAATTTCTAGGACTGTATTTGAAAAGTGTTTATGAACCTCTCAACCAAATCTATCTTCTTGAGAATTTTTGTATCAGGATTGCAAGTCAAAAATTCCTTCAATTTATCCAGCCTTGACAAAAGTTCATTCGAAGTCAGTTCTAGGTGGAATTTCCCAACTCAAGCTCAGTTCTGGTTTTGAAAACTTTGGTATTATTTTGCTCATTGATTGAAAAATGTTGGTTGTTCTCTCTTCAGAGAAGACGTAGCTGTGCAAAATATCTCTGAAAGCATTATTTTCCAGTGCAGAATTTGACGGCAAATCGTCAAATTTAGGCAGTCTAGTCTAAAGCCATAAAGAATTTTATGAGGCATTTATCACATCCATACAGATTTATGTGGAAGTAGCACATAGATATAAAAAGTCATTGTTTAGAAATTAAACTATGTGAGAATGGTGCAACAATGCATGGTCTAGCAGTCAAAATATGTATATTGGAGAATAGAAAAACTGAATAAAATTGCACAGTAAGTTATTAGTTAATTTGGTTAGCATTTTTTTTCCTGCAATATGTCATCAGTTAGTGACTAAAACAAATAAACATTTGATTCAACTGAGTAGTTCTACATTTTTTAAGTTTGCTATGTGAATTTTACTGTATCTCTTTGACCATGTTTCCTTTAAATTATCTCTGCAAAATTGGGTACTTTCCTGCGTAATCTTCTTGATCTATTTCTTCCAAATTCTATGAGGCTGTCTTTAACTGGTATGTTATCAATAATGTGATGTGTTCATTTTCCCTTAAACCATTATTTGTGTTCAAGTTTGGTAAATTTTAATTGTTTATATTACTTATGTTGTACGATATACAAGAAGCTCCCTGTGGATGGCAATATGCTGTAGATTAAATGAGATATACTGAAATTTGTCAGTAGTGTCAAATTGTAGAGTTGTCATTGCATTTTTTTTTCTATATAATGTCAAATAGCCGTTTACGTCTTGTTACTCTCAGTACTATGACTTATTTTGGTAATAGACATCTTAAGTTGGTAATATCAGTTGTACAAGGTTTGAATTTAGGATTTTCTTTATGAGGGCTGAAATTATCAACAGTGGTAGTAAACACATGAGTTTTTGACGGCCTTAACTGCACAGAGATAAAGATAAAGTTCTCTTCTTGGATATTAAACTGAAACATTTTGATGTTATGATAAAACTTTTGATTTGCCAATGTCGTCTTTACTAATTATTCTTGTAGCTTGGTGAGGTCTCATTTATAAGTATCGAGGCATTTTTTT
>JAXCLQ010000013.1:515840-528642 GCA_035584115.1 Cedrela odorata | reverse complement strand
TTTCCTTCGTTCTCTCACACTTTCTCGCCGTAGGCCAATCAAATCGAGGTAGGAAAATTTTGTAGAACCAAGTCGGGAGTATGCGCACACTTCACAAACCGGACTGGAATAAACCGGGTTATATATTTTTTTAGATAAAAATTAAATAATTTAACAAAATCAAATATTTATTTTACACTACTAAAAAAAACCATAAGATTTTATTTTAACGTTTTTAATTTTATTATTTATTTGTCATTTTTTATTATATAAACATGATTAAAATTACATTTTTAATAAATTAAACTACCATTAAATTAAATTAATCGATCATAATATATTATTTATTAGTTATTCAATTGGTATATGATTATAATATATTACATTAATTATTCAAATATCGTTCAATAAATATATGATAATTTAAAAAATTATTAACAACACGTGCAATATATTTATTAAATGTTAAATATAGCTAAATAACAATATTGATATTATAAATATAACAATTTAAATTATTAATAAATAATATAAATAAACATAATTTTATTGTTTCATATTTTTCTTTATAATAATATTTGAGTTTATAAGTTTTTATATTTTTATAATAAAAATATAATTTATTAATTTATATTAAATAAATTTTTAATATCACGTGTCCCATACAAAATTTTATTGATTGAACTAATTAACACTCATTAAATTAGTAACTTATTTTGTATAAAAATAATAATTATATTTTAAATAAATTTAAATATTATTATGTTATTTTAATTTACTTATAAATTTTGAATTAATAAAAGAGGTAAAATAATATTTAAAGCAAATTTTATGAAAATAAACCTAATTTATTATCAATTATTATTATTATTATTATTGAGATTATGAATTTATAAAAATTCCAAGAAATAAAATAAAAATCTGAAAAATAAAAAATAAATAAAGGAGTAGTAAGGTATAAGTATCAAACTTTTAGTGAAACAACAAATAATAGAGTTATAACAAAATGTATAATAAATAGGTCCCCATCAGCCATTAATAATTTTTAACGGATAAAGTGGGGACCTATACGTTATAAAATATTAAATTGTAAGATGTGTAAAATTAGTTTCGATTTCAATTTCACTCGAAATTTAAATTTATTATAAATAATTCAATTTTTAAAATTTAGAACTAAAATCTATCATATTTAATAAGTACCTTTTTTTTTATTCAAATTATGTTTTAGTTCTATTTTGGTTCAAAAACATGATACCATGTTTATCAATTATCTAAATTTTTTTAATTTTTAACTTTATAAAAAAAATTTTAAAAAATAAAAAAAAATAAAATCAATGAAATTAAATTATAAAAGTATCATATACATAACAAAATTTTGAGTAAACTAAAGAGAAGATAAATAAATTATTAAAAGAATTGATATACAACAAATTATTGAAAAAATATTGTATTATTACTCTAATTAATATTATACATCATTAAAAATAAAAATTTAATTTTTTATGATAGTATAATTATATATCTAATAATATTATACTATGTATATAATTATTTATTATAATTATTAACTTGTTTGATAATTTTAAAATAAATATATACATATCATAATTTTATTAAATTATTACACAAATAATATGATAAAATAATTTAAATAAAATATTATAAATGTATTAATTAATTTTTTGTAACTCAACAAATAAATAGTAATTTTTTAATAAATTATATAACTTTATATATGTAGTTCAGTAATAAAAAATTTGTATTTAAATATAAAATAGAGTTTAATTCATTTGACTTGAAAAAAAAAATTATATTTTTTAATTGAACCAATTGTTCGGTTTGATTCTTGTTCTATAATTTTTAAAATTGAAAGTAATCTTAAAAGAATAGATTTTTTATTTTTTAAATTCAAAATTTAACTTAAAAAAATTAATTAAAATTCAAAATCGATTTTTTAATTTCGGTTCTTGCGGTTCCGAGTCGACCAACTTGCAAAACTCCTAAATCGTGTCATTTTTGTTATTATTATTATTATTTTTAATAATTTAGGGACCTATCCATTACTATCTAAAAAATGAAATTATTAATATAAATAGAAAACAGAGAACAAATGGAAGCCTCCTCAAGACATTAACCGGACCTCAAAACCCTTCTTTTCCTTTTGAACTCTAAACTTTCTCTCTAAAATTTTTGAATGGAAGACGACGACGAGTTCGGAGATCTGTACACTGACGTTCTCCTTCCGTTTTCGGCTTCGCAGTCGCAGCAAAAGCCGGCTGCATCGTCTTCTCTCCACCGTCCGGTCGATCTCATCCCTAATTCGACTCCTTCTTTATCATTTAACATTCAACCTCAGCTCCCCATCGTACACGCGCCTGCACGCGCTGATTCGGGTACTAAAGAAGGTGAATTGAACGATAACGATGTGAAATTTGATATTGAGGAGGGTAATAATGGAATTTCGAACGACGATGCGCCGGAAATTCCTGGGATTTCTGGTGGGGAAGAAGTGAAAGTGAAAATAGACCAAAACGATGATCTAAAGGGAGAAGGTGTCGTCATGAAGAGGCAAGACGACGTCGTAGTTGGCGAAGAGGAGGAGGATTGGGATAGTGACAGTGAGGATGATTTGCAAATAGTGTTGAACGAAGAGAATCATCGACCGATGGTGATTGATGAGGTTGGCGGCGATGACGACGACGACGACGACGACGGGGACCCACTGGTGATAGTTGGTGATGCGGACGCAGGTAATCAGGTTTTGCTGGAGGAGCAAGAGTGGGGAGGAGATGAAGCTGGGGCACCAATGGGTGGTGAGGGAGGGGCGGAGAAGAAGGACGCAGCAGGAGAGAGAACGAACGGAGCAGCCGCCGCTACTGTGAAGATTGGGTATAGCAATCATTTTGCGTATCATAATCCATATCATTCTCAGTTTAAGGTTAGTGTCATCTGTGTATATATAATAATTTTGTTATTGCTGTTGAGTTATGACAAAGTGGGGAATTTTTTGGATTTTTGTAAGTGGGGTTTGACGATTAACCCTTTGTTTGCCGATGACAATGAGAATAAATTGAATTGTGTAGAGTTAAGGATTGTAAATCTTTTATATACCTTAATGAAGAGAAGATATTATTGTTTATTCAATATTTGTTGAAGAGAAGTTCTATTTTCACATTTATGAGTGTTAAAGTGTATGATGTTGTTTGTTTATACTGAGAGATTTTATCAAATTCCTAATCGGCTTCAGCTATTAAAAGGCTTGATCTTATGTCATCTATTGAAAATAGTGAAAGCAAAATTGTTTTTCCGTAGTTACCGGTTAAGAAATAGTGTGAAATCGCCTTTTCCACTGAAGTGCAAACTTTAATAATGGTTTTAATCATCACTGATTTCTTTCAAGCCGTCCATCTGTGGAATTACTGTTGCAAACAAACTTGTGATAGATCACTTAGCACGGACGGTAATTACACTCCATGAATAATGCGGAATTGAGTTGTTTTGGAATCTGTGTGCTACAATCAGTGATCTTTCCTTATGGGGCACATTAATGTTCCCAGTGCTTCCCCTACTGGAAAAATTTGAGAGAAACAACAACAGGTAAGGGTAAAATTACTATAACGGAGTCAAGAAGTGCAAAATTGATATGCTGAAGCATTTGCTCTCGAATTTTGTGTGGCAAATTCGTAAGATTTGTTCATGCACTATAGAATTTATGCGATTTAATCTGTAAACATGTCACCGTTGATCTATGTCTATTATGGTAGGAAACATTTGATAGGAGTGCTTAAGCAGGCACACTTATGGTCAGAGCTGTTATTTGTTAAATAGTTTCATTATTTAGCTTTTGACCAAGAACAAATCTAGATATTTACAAACATCCATAGAGTTCTGAACCTATTGGTAGAGTGAATGGTAGTCACGACTATTACTGTGGATTTTGTAGATGGACTGCAAATTAAGCAGTGGATCATTATTTAAGGTCAAAGTAACTATATTTTGCGCACCCTTAAACATCAAAGTATGTGAATCATATGGCTTGTACAAGCACAAGCCATGGTCAGCTAATTTTATGTATCTTACTGCATTTGATGGTTATAAAGTTTTAACCAATTCTAACTTGCACTCAATGTTCATTATTTTGCCAATGAACCATATCTTTATGATGAATCTTTGGGTTGCATACACATTATATATTTGGCTGTCGCCTAGGGTAAAATTAGTGCTGACTTCAAAATTTTGTGAATCTGTTAATTTCTTCTTTCACCCCGTCAACTTGACCATGTGTTAATCATGAATTGATTAGTTATTTATAAATTTAGTAAATGGCTGCACTATTATGTATTACTGTCTGGCACCTATCACCTTAGGTGATCAGGAGACCTTGGTGGCATTGCCAGTGCCTTTCACCTTTCACTACCTTGGTATGGACTCTTAATTGCAAGTTTTAAGATAATTAGGGGCTCCTTGCGAGTTTTGGAGCTACCATCTGTGGCTTTTCATATCACTTCTAGTAACTGTATTGGTTTATTCTTATTTTGATGAGTGTTAATGAAAATTATGCATCCTTAATACTTCTTATGTTATCTTTAGTTAATAGCACAATGCAAAAGTGACCTTAATTTTGATTAAGTTATTTACTTATTTATCTATTTTGACCATGTGACACTTGTTGTTCTTGTGTTATCCTGTTAACCTTATATTCTGTTTTCTGCTGCATGCAGTATGTAAGACCTGGTGCAGCTCCGATGCCTGGATCAGCTACTGTTGGGCCTGGAGGAGCCCCAGGTCAAGTTCGTCCGCTTGTCAACATGGGTCTTGCTGTTGGTCGAGGCAGAGGGGATTGGCGACCAGCAGGAATGAAAAATGCTCCCTTGCAGAAAAGTTTTCATCCTAATTTTGGAATGTCTGCTTCTGGTGGCAATGTGGCAGGGCGTGGTTTTGGTGTTGGACTGGAATTCACACTTCCTTCTCACAAGTAATTTATTATTAGCTTCATATTCTGGTTACTTTGAGTTTCTCTCAAGTTTCTAAGATCCTTATTGATATACTTTTGTTGTTATCTTATTTGCTCTGTTAGTTGTTGGCATTGTTGTTGAACTTTTGGAATTTCGTTGTGTTTATTTCGAGTATTACACAAATTCTGGTAAGATGAGTCTTTGATCATAATAATTTTATGCCAAGTAGAGTATAAAAGATTTTTTGGGTACATGTATCTATCTTGAGCTGTTAATATCTTTTAACATTCTTTTTAACTGGTCTATTTGGTTGTCAGAAATGGTTGTCTGGTCAGCTAGTAGTAATCTGGTGTCCATTTGTAACTTGGAATCATTTTTTCAAGCTTGTGTTATTGCAATCAGCTCTGTTTTTGGGTTGTCGTGTGTGGCCTTGCTGAAGCGCGGACATTGATCTTCTTTCTAATTTATAACACACCATTTTGTCTTATGTGTTGGACACTATTTTCAGTGTGTTAGTATGAGTGAAGTTATGCGATTCTAGGCTGGTTTTGCATCATTTATGTATTTGATTTCATGTGTGATTTTCAGGACTATATTTGATGTTGATATTGATGGTTTTGAAGAAAAACCATGGAAATATCCTGGTATTGATGTAACGGACTTCTTCAATTTTGGTTTGAATGAGGAGAGCTGGAAAGATTATTGCAAACAGCTGGTAACTATTGACCTTTTATGGTATTTTCTGCTAGATTATAAGGAGACTGAGGATATCCTTTCTCAAAATTCTGCAGGAACAGCACCGCCTAGAGACTACCATGCAAAGCAAAATTCGTGTTTATGAAAGTGGGCGAGATCAGGTAATGAGATGCTTATGTGTCTTTGAAAGTCTTTAGATTAATTATCTGTGCCCATGTAATTAATATTTATTTATATTGTTAGATAGATGATATGAATTATGCAGTTTGTACTTGGAGGAAAGGAAATTTTTTTATTTGTTTTGTTTCATTTTAGGAGTATGATCCCGATTTACCCCCAGAATTAGCAGCAGCGACTGGTATTCTGGATGTTCCAGCTGATAATTCAAATCTTGGGAAGTCAGAGGTTGGACAGTACGATTTAACAAAAGGGCCTGCTCGTGTGCGACCACCGATAGTATGTCTCAGATGCTAGTTCTATTTTTCCACATGCACAGTGAGATAAAATTTATTTTTTACATGATATCTCTTATATGAAATTTATTTTCCTTAATGTGTATTTGTTGATCACATGTCTGGGGAAAAAATGTACTTTCTCTTTTGTTCTCTGTTTTCTTTTATATGCAATTTCTCTCACATTAGTTATGATGTTGAAGTATTACATGTATCATGTTTATTTTCTATATCAGTCACCGGACTCAATGGTTTAACATCTTTTTTGTCAGCCAACTGGAAGGGCAATACAGGTGGAAGGTGGAACTGGAGATCGTCAACCCTCCATTGATACTCGTCCTCCTCGTATCCGTGATTCGGATGCAATCATTGAGGTTAGTGATAAAACCTGTTCTTAATTGCACTGATCCTGATCACATCCAATGTATATTTATACTTTGCTTACGCAAGTAAAGTAACTGAAAGCAATTGGATACAGATTGTCTGCCAGGACTCTGCAGATGATGATTCATCCACTGGTAATGGTGACCGAGACAATGATCATCCAAGAGAGGATGTTAGGGAAGAAAGCCATGTAGCTGAAAATGAGATGAGACCAGTGGAGACACAATATTTTGACGGTTTTCCAGAGGCTTATGATAGTCGAAAGAGGGAGCTGATTAGACGCGGGGCACCATTTATGAGTGTTGGTCGTGATAATATACCAGAAGGAAATGGGCTATTGCCCTTCCCTCCTGAAGCACCACATCAGTATCGTCCTGGTTCGAGGGGCCTGACTCCTAAATATCCCAGCGAAAATATTGGTACTTCTCATGATCAGAGGTATGGAATAGTCCTTGGTGGATGTAATATTGCATATTCTTTCGGATTGATGCAAATGGTACTATCTGTAATCATGACTAGTATTTCACTCCGTTTTGCTACTACACATTCAGCTTGAAGAGTCACAATAACAGTCCACCACAGCCCAACCCAGCGGAGCATTAAACTTGCGACATGCTTCTAAACTAACAATTCTATATTTGTTGCGCATGCCCTAGATTAAGGGGGTGTTTGAATTTGCTGTAGATTATAAGATAATCCCAAGCTCCCAACCCTTATATTATAATATTAATAATTATGTTAATCTCTAATCAACTATGTAATTTAATTAATGTTACAACAATATTTTGCCAAAAAAAATATTGTCCATCTTTTTCATTATTCCCATTCACAACAGCCTAAAAGTAGAGTTTGCCAAATGGATAGAATTGCTTTTAAATTTTCTACATTTTTCAAAAAGTATAGTTAACCAAAAACTTATCTTTTCTTCACTGTTGATTGTTCTTAAAGCACATGTAAAGGTGATTATCTTAGAAGTTTTAACCATCCAAAACAATTCCTAAGTTTATAAAAGGTGCATGCCTATGAACACTGATTTATTTACTTTTTTGTTCGAAGAGCTAAGGATATTCGTGTGAATTGCATTTATTAACTCTGAGTTTTCTTCAGCTGTCATAACTTCTCTAGATGTTTGGTTGGGCATTGAGATGATCATAATGAAATGATTATTGGCTTTTTTTTTTTTTTTTTTTGGTGTTGCCTCTGCTTTTGGGTCTGCTCTTGACTTGGTGAGATTACTCTGAACTCAATTAATACCTTTAACTCACTCTCTTTGGACACAGGCAAAGACAGGGAAGGACAGCTGACAGATCCCCTCGTCTGACTCCAAGTCGAAGCCCACAGAATAAGAAACTCCATGATAATCAGGATGAAGAATCAGTTGAAAGCATGGAGGGTAAACGTAGTCCAGTATCATCTCCTGTCACAATTAGGGATGCCAGGGAATCTAGTGTTGAGCATAAAGATGCTTTGCATGATGAACTAGTGTCAGGCGATGGAAACTCTGAAATGGAAAAGGAGGAAACAAATACAGTAACCACGAGTGATAATCGTCAAGATGGAAAATCACTTCATTCTTTGAAGAAACAAAAAGTAAATTCTCAAGTTGATCAACCTGAGCTGCAAGAATTTGATGAAGAGGATTCAAGGGCTGCAAGAAGTAGTGATAACGGTAAAGCAAGATCTGGCAGCAGCAGAGATCATAAGTGGTGTGATGGTGTTGAGGATGAAGTTATGCAAGATGGTCGTTCCACGCGCATGGGGAGCATCAAGAAGCACCCTGAGGAAAATGAACAGAGTTTCCGAAGAAAAGATCGGGAATTGAGACAAGAGGTGGAGAGAAATCGCATGGTGGCCAGAGGGAGGGAGGGTTCTTATCCTCATAGAGACTTTGAGCCTAGCTTGGCCCATGATATGCAAATGAAAACTGATGGTTTTGATCTGCGAAAGGAGCGGGAAAATTCTGATGGAGTTTGGCAAAGGAGAGAGGATGAACCTTACAGCCGAAAAAATGGAATTGAAGACACAAAGAAAAGGGACCGCGAGCATCTTGATGAAATCGGAGCAAGGCACAGGGGTAAGGCTCGGGAAAGTGAGAGGACTGACAAAGAAGAATATCTTCATTCGAGAAAACAGTTGGATAATAGCAGCTATAGGCTTCATTATGACAAGGATGCTGGTTCACAACACAGGGAAAGAGGCGATAGTTTGAAAAGTAGGTATGAAATGGTGGATGATTACATTAGCAAGAGAAGGAAAGATGATGAATATATCAGACGGGAGCATGCTGAGAAAGAAGAAATCTTGCATACCCAGCGAGATTCAACCAGCCGTCGGAAGCGAGAAAGGGATGACATCTTGGATCAGCGAAGAAGAGATGACCAACAAAGAATTAGAGAGAATTTTGATGATCACCATCCTGTTAGACACAAGGATGAGGGCTGGTTACAGAGAGAAAGGGGGGAGAGGCTGAGGGAGAGAGAAGAGTGGCATAGGCTGAAACCACATGAAGAAATTCTACCGAAAAGAGAGAGAGAAGAAGGGCGGGGAGGTGTAAGGTCTGGTCGTAGGTCAGAAGACAAAGCATGGGTTGGCCATGCTAGGGCAAAGGATGAATATAGAGGTTCTGATAAAGAGTACCTGCTCAAAGACCCAATTCGACACAGTGAACAACTGAAGAGAAGGGAGCGAATTGAGGAGGAAAGTCTTCCTCATCATAGGAGACGTGAGGATGTTTACGCACGAGGAAACCAATTTAGTAATGAGGAGAGAAAATCAAGGCAGGAAAGGACAGGTCCTCGTAATGATCGTGCTGCTAATGCCTCTGATAACACAAGAGTGAACGAGAAGAAACATAAAGAAAACACAAGGAAGAATAGAGAATCTGAAGTCGGAGATCACAACAGTTCGGGTGCTTCCAAGAGAAATCAAGAAGACCAAAGTGGTCATGTTAGTGAGATGGTATGTTCCATAGACACTAGAGCATAAAGTTTCTTAGAGATTGGAAATCATCTCAGAGAAGTTGAATTCAGGAATGAGCTAATATAAATAAATGAAATAGAAAATAAAGATCTTCAAACTGAAATTCATACAATTTAAGCTATTGCTTATGGCCAAAAAATGGGTTCAAATCCCATGTCCAACAAACATTTTTGTAGGAATGCACTAACTTCCCTTGAAGCAGCCGACACTGATCAAACGATGGGCTGACTGCTGAGTTTGAAAAACCGACACATGAAGTTTTGTGTGTCTGGAATTTATCATTATATACTGAGCACTTCGTGACAAGCTGACATTCTTTTTGTTCTTCAAGGCTATGTGCCTTCGCATTTTTTACTTTGCCAAATACTTGGGCAACATTGACTAATGACTCTTATGGTTGTCAATAGTGTGCAATGCTATCGAAACCTTGTCTATCCACGAGGCCATTTATCGTGGCTTTGCAAGTACTTAGGTTAGTTTAAACTACATCTCCTTAGTATTTGGAGCACGTACATTTGCTGAACATTTATTGATTAGGATAAGGAAAGTTAAGTAGATGTATCATGTAACATGCTGAATTAATGAAATGAAATGCAATAATTCTTAGTAATGTTACATTTGAAAGAGTAATGCTACTCTTCTCAAGTTTATATTACCATATTTCGTATCCCATCATTTGCCACTTTATTTTATCATCGTATGAGAAGAGTAGTGTTACTTATTTTGTATATGATATGCATAGAGAAAGTTCTTTAAGGCTTCTTACTTGACGGAGTGTGCTAACTCTTCTTGAAACGTGCTTTTATTTTGTCACGCATGATGATCAATATTTGGAAATTTATTTGTTTTGGCAACACTAGGGCTATTCTTAATTTGTGTCAAATATTTAATGCCGTTTTGGCAAAGCTTTCGTATCTTATTGACATTGGTACTTTTATGCCTTTCAAATTTGTTTGAAGTCTGAGACTTCTTACGACAATACGAGATTGCTTGGAGTTTCGTAGCTAATGTTTAGGCGTGCTTAGTCATTTTGTTAGATAAGCTAGCAGGTTGCATTTTTCATTAAATTAAAAGTACCATGCATGGGCTACAAGCTTGATTTCCGATAAGATATTTTTTTAGATACTCGTTGATTTTAATTAAAATCTTTAGTTTCTCTCTCTTCTTTTGGAGAAATTACATTCATAGAATCTTTGACAGTTTCGACAAACCATTGGTAAGTTGGTTCTCCACTACTTGCTATTGATTTGGTTTGTTGACTATTTGAATCCTTGTCGATTAATGGTGTAGAAATTTCATGTAGTGTAGTTCTTATATGTTCATGATTGGTTTTACTTTTGTTTAGGGCGTCAAAGGCACCCTTGGGCAAGGAAATGGTGTGAACGAGAAACCAGGACACCGTAACTCTTCCAGAAGACACAAGGAAGAAGCTTCCTCCGATGAAGAACAGCAAGACTCAAAGCGAGGCCGTTCAAAATTGGAACGTTGGACGAGCCATAAGGAGAGGGATTTCAGTATCAACAGCAAGTCAGCAGCTACCCTGAAGTTTAAGGAAATTGATAGGAATAATAGTGGCGGATCTTTAGAAACCAGCAAATTTCCAGAGTTACCTGGAACAGCAGTTGAGACTGTCGATAAGCAACATCCCTTGGCTGATAAAAAAGATGGTGGTAATCCTGAAACCAAGGGTGCCGATGCAAAACCAACAGACGATCGACACCTTGACACAGTTGAGAAGCTGAAGAAACGAAGTGAACGATTCAAACTCCCAATGCCAAGCGAAAAGGATACCTTGGCAATAAAGAAAATGGAGAGTGAACCATTACCTTCTACCAAAAGTGAAACTCCTGCAGATTCAGAAATCAAACAAGAACGTCCAGCACGGAAACGAAGGTGGATCAGTAGTTAAATCTGCATCTTATGTCTCCGTTACTCACCTAATGTTGAGGAAAATTTCTGCCAAGCATTATATTTCAATTATTGAACCCAGAATTCATTTCTACCATGTTTTGAAATTGCTTTTCTAGGGTTCTTGGAATCGCTACGTGTAACCTCAAGCTATAGCTTTTATATAATTCTTGTAACCAATGTAGCGATCGTATACTTTTTAATATTGTGTATATACACTAGTGATTGTAACTCTGTAACTGGTCACTAATGATGGCTCAGAAAATTTTATTTAGTGTCAATTTGAATTTTACCAACTCAGATTGAATCTGGGTTGCTTGGAGGCTCACTCATGCACTTCTACTGTACCTGAAAATTCTGCTAACAGGATCAAGGCTGTTGTATGGAAGCCGGCACTGTCGGATGCTGCAGAGGCTCTAGTTTTTGATGGTGGCAACTTTCCCAGTTGTGAGGTTCAAAGAAATTCATAGAACTGAGAGAGGTGAAGGAGGAGAGGAAACTCTCTAAAATTCTAGTTTTTGTATCTGTAGTTTAGATTAGAAATTACAATAATTTTTCTTTTCTTCTTCTATGTTTTGGCAGGAAGCAGAAGAAACACTAGTGTTGGAAGTAGTAGTTCATTTTGTAGAATGAGAAACAAGTTGAGTTACAGGAAGTGATTCAAGGAAAAAGGAATAAAATTCAGTCATTCATCTCTTCTTCCCCTTTTTAAATTTTCCTTTGACTTGCTAATGTGATTAAATGTCCAATATAAATTAGTAACCTTATTGACATGAATTATGAGTTTAATACGAACAATTTTCAGGAAAATTAAACAAATAAAACTTGATTTGATCTATTTTAAGAATTCTTTTTAAAATTTAATTAATTTTTGATAATTTGGTAATTTATTTTTCTTAATAATAAGGGCTAATTTTTCTACAAATTTGACAAGATTTTAGAGAAATTTTTACCAAAATTTATAAGCATCTTTAAATAAAAATTTTAAAATGTTTGAAATTAATTTTAAAATTATTTTTATGTATATATATTTCAATAAAAGATTAGAGAAAATAAATAAACAAATAAATAAAATTTACCCAACATTTTAAATACAAGAAGCAACATTTCAGTTAGTGTCTGAACTGAAAATTCCGAAAATCAGAAGTAACAATTTGGAATTGGATTCCAGATGATTTGTAGTTTGCCACTTTAAAGCATGTTTTATATGGTTATTGTACTGATCTTGATCTAATTAAAACAAAATTATTCGAAATTATTGTCAAAGTTCCCTGAAGTCCCTTGTCCAGTAGCCTTGGTTTGTGTTTTTCAGGATTGTAATGTTACCTCCTGAATCAAAATATTGTTTATTTCAAATAATTTGACATACGAAGTTGTAGCAGATCAAATGAATAATATATTTTCTTATTACATAATCACTTGATGAAATAATATAATTGAAAAGATGCA